>AP028434.1:17371638-17677426 GCA_036509395.1 Antheraea yamamai | reverse complement strand
TAAAGTTTGATTTGGTTAATTTTAATAAATAGTGACAAGACATGTTAAATTAAAGGGTTATTTTATTCACTAAAGGTAAGACACATGTAAGGTTAGTAAGACGGGGAATATAAGGAGTTAGTTTGTTTATGTCCTTAGGAAGTATGACCAGATGATCTATTATTATAATTAGATTCGCACAAAGCGTAGATATGATCAGATATGTCCTGGTGAGCCTAGAAGAATAAAACTAGTTGGTTGCCATTATTATTATTTATGCTTTATGCTATACAGGTATATATGTATTTTTTTTAAGATAAACAAAGATCTCAGAGCTAATAAAATAACAAATATAAAAGTAATAACATAAATAATGTCATTTAAAAGTTGACACAGATATAAAACTATGTGATTATAACACATGAAATCTGTAGAATTATTTATGTAAAGAATAAAATATATACCATCTGACCCGGCCTCACGTTGCTGTTGCTCAGTTATTAAGAAAGAAATTCAAAATTAAAACGTGACGCCATCTATGAGATATCTATACCGATCGGTCCTACAGTTTTCTGTCAACAAACTAATTTAAAGCGCCATCTGTTCGAAACTGATGACACTTACAATTAATAATAATAATGAACATTTACATTTAATTTGTAAATAAAAAAATTTGAGGTCATCAATCGAAATATAAATTATCGCGTCTCTCAAGTTGGACCAAATTATACATAAATGCTAATATTCATGAAGAACGATTGAGTAGTTTCGGAATTCAGCGTGGACGAAAATCATGACACTGGACTTTTATATATATAGATAAAGATAATGATGTTGTTCGTGAAGAGGAAGGATAGAAAACTTAATGGGAGAATTAAATAAAATCCACAACTCTCTCAATATTTAAACATACATCAAAATCAAATGTAAAAAAGGACTTTTAGACCTAATCTATGAAAAAACCGAAGAACGGTTGTATAGTTATATCTTTTGTATAGTTTGGTTAAAATTGGTTTTACTAAAAAGATGGTATTACCAATCTACACTTAGAACCCACACAGGCATATCACACAACATATATATATATATATATATATATATAATATTTTAGGGGGAGAATAGTCAAAAAAAAACCAAAAAAAAAAAAAATATATTAAAAAAAATATATATATATATATATTACACACAAAAAAAAAAAAAAAAAAAAATAAAATATATATATATATAATATATATATATATATTTTATATATATATTTTTTTTGTGGTGTGTATATGAGAATTTTTAAAAAATGAATTTTTTAAATTTTTTTTTTGTTTGTGGAATGAATATTTAGATGGGGGGGTTTTTTTAATTTTTTATATTTTTTTTTAATAATAGAAAAAAATGTAAAAAAATAAATATATATTTAGGGAAAAAAAAAAATTTTTTTTTTTAAAATGGTAAAAATATAAAATATAAAAAAACAAAAAAATTTAAAAAAAAAAAAAAAATTTCTCAAATTAACAAAAAAAAAAAAAAAAAAAAAAAATAATTTAAAAAAAAAAAAAAATTTTTTTTTTTTTTTAATATAAAAAAAAAAAAAAAAAATAAAATAATAACTTAAATATATTTTTAAAAAAGAAGTATTATTTTTTTTTTTTTTTTTAATAAAAAAAAAAAAAAAAAAAAATTATTTTTTTTTATTTATTAAAAAAAAAAAAATAATAATAATTTTTTTTTTTAAAAAAAAATTTTTATATTAAAAATAAAAAGGAAAATAAAATTTTTTTTTTTTTTAAAAATTTTTTTTTTTTAAAAATAAATGAAAAAAAAAAAGGTTTTTCTCTCATATATATATATATATATATATATAAAATTGGGGGGGTGGGGGGGGGGTTTTGTTTTTTTTTTTTTAGGAAAACTTATATAAAAAATTTTTTTGTGTGTTCTAAAGGATTTTAAAATTTTTTGTGGTTTGGGGAATTTTTTTTTAGGGGGGGGGTTTTTTTTATATATATATATCATTTCGTGTAGGTGGTAGAGCCACGGTGAAGCTATTACTGGTTTCAGCATGAATGGGTCGGCTCGCCCAGGGTAGTACCACCCGACCCACAGAAACACCGACGTGAGTCGTGAAGTAATAGTCCTTTTCGTTCGGTCAGTGAGAGCGCCGGAGGCCCATCTCCCCTCTCCCCTTCCCCCAAACACAGGCCGACAACGCACTTGCGACTCCACTGGTGTAGCTAGTGTCTATGGACGGCGGTGATCACTTAACACCAGGTGACCCACCTGTTCGTTTGCCTCCTCTATTATAAATATATATATATACCTACTACTTTCACGCTTGTTCAGCAGCATTTAGTTTTGTACTATATTGTATTATATATAAGGACTATAGTTCCTTTTATTGCGACGTCTCCATATTTACAGGTCAAATTAATTGTTTAAAATATTACCGGTGGTGAGCGTTAGTGGCTGCAACACTACAGCAATTACTAGCGTTCTATTATCTAGTTTACGACACTAAATGAAATAAAATCAAAAACCGTCCTTTTGTGTATATGCATTTGCATTTATATCAAAAATTGTTGTCACATATATTTTTTGTAATTTATTTCACTTGATCATATCTAATCATGCCATCTAATAATATTATCTATATCTATCTATATTCACGTGATCTAAAAATACTAACAGGGTTACAACGAAAAATTATCGTGATGAATATTATTCTGTGATAAAATTGTAGGGCAGTCGCAATACTGTCCGATAACACGTAGATCAAAGAAGTTTTGAATTCTGCATTAATATGAATTTTCGTTAAAAGTCGTGGAGGTCTAGTGGTTTGATCAGGGGAGTATCAATCCGATGACCGCAGGTTCCAACCACGGCATGTACTTACGAACTTTTCGGAATTCGCGTACATTTACTAATTTAAATTGGTAACACTATCGGTTAACGGTGAAGGAAAACGTGAGGAAACCTGAACCTGAGAGATGTCCTTGTAGTACCACCTTCGGGAAGAGGCCTATGGCCTTGCAGTGGGTCTCACAGGGCGATAATGATGATCATGGTTATAAAATATTGTATTTTTCGTTTGGAAAATCGTCTTTTATGTGAATAACACTACTACATAAACTGTCATGTAAATATATAACAGAGGTATGTTACGTGCAAACATTAGTGTAAAGACTACGCTGACTGTTTGTTCATTGACTCAGTATTCGATTCGTTAACATTCGCTGTAGGTACAGTCAAGAATACCTATTTTATACAGAGGCGAATTAGGGGCTTCTGATCTTGAGGGTCTTGAAATCTTCAGGAAGTCTTTTTTTTGACTCGGATACACCATGGAGTTTGTGGTCTTACGCGTATCGAAAATATAAAATGAAAACTTTTATACTTTAAACTAAATACACTAAACAACACTAGGACAGTGGCCGGTAAACCAAAGCTCGCGAGCCGCATAGGGCTTTTTCTATTCACTGTAGCTCTTCAAAAAAATAGTTAGTGCAGACATGGAATATTATTTATTAACTTGCCTTGTAAGAGACGAGTTCTTTTTAAAACCCAAGCGAGAGAGAACTAAGAAAAGAAGCACGTTTTTTATAAGGAAACAATAGCAGTAACAATCGCAAAGACATATATAGACAAGACGAACTCCAGAGTGTACTTTTAATCCCAAATATTTCCATAAAAATATCAGTAGGAAAACAAAGGTTAAATTAAAAAAAAGGCTCTTTTAATAAATTTTAGTTTTGTATTGTTTATATTTGGCTCGTTTCGATGAGGAGTACTACACTTATTCTTTTGTACTCGTTTGTTTTCATTTTGATCTTCAAATTATTGTGTGCATGATGGGGCAATTTTGCTCACTGTAGTGTCTTTGAACACCACATTGATGTAAATTCTACTTCTGCAATGCGACTGAGAAATCGACAAATGAACATCATAATGAAGCAGTGGTAGGGGTTTTTTTTATATCCGCTTTGAACTTCCACTCTCAAATTAAATATCTGTAGCCAAGCATATTTAGTATTCCGACAACTGCAATTGAGAGGTTGTCCTCTGCTAGAGAAATCCTCCTCTAGGTAAATCCTAAGTTTAGCGTCTTATTATCTCAGGCCACGTTGTTATTTAAGATCAGGTGAGATTGTGGTCAAAGGTGTTTAAAGAAAAAGGGGCCCCATTCGGATTCGCAGCCCTGGAGCTATAAAAATTTTGGTACCTACCAGTAATTGTATAGTAATTCTGCCATCAATTTTGTTATTTATTGATTACTGAAAACCATAAACAATACATCCCGGGTAACTAATATGCATTGGTGTTAACGATCGATTTATAGTGTAAACTTTAATTAAAGTGCATAATAACTTCGTATAATGATGGTTATAAAATGTATAATACGGAATTCCTAAATTAATTAAGTTTACATTTACGATTTAAGTTATTAAGCTTGCCTGTAGGAGTTTAAGTATGCACCAGTAGTTGAGACCGTTAAGCATTGTTTTTTGAATCGATCTCGAGAAAAATTTGCCGATATAAAACTACTCACAGATTTTGTTTTAGTAGCTAACTGAAATAAAATGAATAAACAACTAAAATTTATTTGATCCAAAATTAAACCAGGATAACCTCTAATCACTATATTTTGTCGTAATAACCCCGTACTAGCAGCAAAAGGCGGCTTTAACAAAGGAACGCGCGGTATTTGTGACAGAAAAGACAGAAAAAGCACTTCTTCTGATCTCTGGCGGGAGTTACCTAAACCTACCTATACGACAATTCTGCATCACACATACTTGCAGCTTTTTAGAGTCGATGGATCTTAATCTAACAAATTTAGCACAAATTAGCGCGCTGCTGTACTAGAATATGAAAGGTTTGGTTTACAACAAATTGTTTCAATTCACTAGTCATAGGTAGCAATATAATATTGCTTAAGCTTAAGACTGTAATACTGTTGAGGTTGTTTATAAATAAATAGTATATATAGACTACTGAATCCTACTAATTTTGTAAACTAGCTGTCCGTCCCGATTTCCCTTTAAAGTACAATCCTTAAAACCTAACCTAACCAAAAGGAGACGAAACCGTTTTGTTTTAAGTTAAAAATCATCAAGTTGGTAATATATAAAATGGTACTTACATATTAACGACAACGCAGTAGTAATAGAACAAAAGTAAAAATATACCACCTTTTGGCTAAAATAAATAGTAAACTAATAAAACCTGGAAGTTGGAGGACGCTTCAAAATATTAAGCTAGGAAAGATAATGAAACCTGCAATGAAACCAACTAAGAAACAAACCCGTGCTCCAACCAAAATTGCATCAATCATTTTCGTAAAGAAAAAGAGAGCAATTTAGAAAACTGGATGTGACGCATGTAAGGAACGAAAACAAACTGCAGCTGAACAAAATTAGAGAATATACACCACCATTTCCTACAATTTTGAAAGTTACCAACAACGAAGGGAAGAAAATAGATAATAGAAAATTTACAATAAAATAGTTATAATAATTATAACTAAAAGAATTGTAAAGAAAATGAATAAAATACAAATGCAAACTACACAAAAATCTAATAAAATTAATAACAAATATAGCTTAAATAAATACAACAAAGTCAAAGTGGGACTATAAATATACAATAAATAAATTTAATACAACACATAATAAATAATAATTTAATAAATAATAAATAAATTTAATCCACAATAAATAATAAACAACAAATGTAAAGTAAGTAATAAAAATAAGATAATAAAACATAAAATACCTGAACAGAAAATAAACAATACGATACATTGTGAATAAATATACAATAAATTTAATACAACACATAATAAACAACAATTCAAGATACAACAAATAAATGTAATCTACAATAAATAACAAACAATAAATGTAAAGTAAGAAATAAAAATAAGATAATATAACATAAAATACCTGAACAGAAAATAAACAATACGATACATTGTGAATAAATATACAATAAATTTAATACAACACATAATAAACAACAACTCAAGATACAACAAATAAATGTAATCTACAACAAATAACAAACAATAAATGAAAAGTAAGAAATAAAAATAAGATAATATAACATAAAATGCCTAAATAGAAACAAATAATACTTTGCAAAGGGGAAGTCATACCGGGAAATGAAATAGGCCTGCATTAAAAATACGCCAATTGGAACCTTAAGGCAAACATGAGACAGCTCCAGAACTTGATTTATAGAAGCAACAGCTGAAGGATTTGATAAAGATCCATTGGAAGAGATACCGCAAGATGACATAAACAGTCTCATTAATTGAATGAATAATCGTATGCCGACAAGTTCTGAATAGCAGAGGAGCCCATACTTTGTATTAAATTGTTCTATTCTTTCACAATAAATACATTTTCTTTAGAAATTTCAATTTGGAAGAAAAAAGTCTTAGTTGCTTACTGTATCTTAGTTTCTACAGTATATTCTAATATTGTTCATTTCTGTTATTAAAAGAACTTATAAAGACAACAGCTGTTATTTTTACATCATAGAACCCTAAAGATATTATTTTAAAAATAAAATACAACGTTATAATGTGAAGAACCATCCTAAAATTTAAATTAGTACATGTTGCTTAGACTTTTTTGATGAGTGTATATCGGTTAGGTTAGGTTTTTTTCGAGTGCTTGGTATTTCATCTCGGTTTGGTTAGGTTAGACTTGCGAAAAAAGGTAACGCGAGCCGGCCGCGGCAGCGGTCGCCGAGCGCGGTGCATTTAATATGAAAGTACTCATTACTAGTACTAATTTTTTAATATTCTAATCGTTCGTCATATTGAAGTTTTAATTAGTTTTTTTTTCAACCAATTTTTTGATAAACCCGGGAGGGATGAATATTTTTCTAGTGATCATTTCAATGAACTAACATAATGGTGGCCCTCTTATTAGAACTTTCCAACGAGTTTTTGTAGTAAATCAGAATCGATTGACACAAAAATAGTTAAACTAATTTTGATTTTTCTTTTAAGATCTAATAAACGTAAAGCATTGCTTTGGCTGATTATAGCCCCGGATCAAATCACGGAGACAATCCCTTGTGACATATCTATTGACCAAATACAATGTAATGCGTGTTCTATTGGATTTACACTGATTATGAACGAAACGTATTTGGATAAGGTGATGCGAAATACAAACAGTTGGACCGTTGCTGTAATTTTCCGATGATGAGGTTTTAACACGTTCGCAGTGTCGTACTAATAGCCGCTTCTTTAGTTTAGTCGTCACTACAATTTTATTACGTACGATTTCGCTGGCTGTATAGTGGCTGTTACCGCGACTTCGTTTGCATGAATTAGGGAACTCAAATAAAAACAATCTTATATAAAAATAATCTTGTGTTATTCGACTCCATATTTTGTAATAATGGTGGTGTATTATGTAATTTAATTCGGTTATTGTGTACAAGTGAGGTGGATGGGAAATAATACCACGCAGCAAGAGGTCTGAGATGCGACAAAAACTCCATGGAAAGGTCTCTAACAAGGGAGCCACCATCTTGTTATAGAGCGTTGAAATGGTCGCAAGAAACTAGTAATATCCATTACCTACTCGACAATGGCAGTAATCTACTAGAAGATTGGTTGCAAAAAATTAAATAATTAATTATTTCATCCTGCAAATAGTCAGACAATGAATGTAACAAACAGTCATGTGTTGAATAATTTATTGATCATCAAACTCCACATGACCGGTTTGTAGACAATCCGGTTTTGACACGTTAGACGAGATAGGTACATCTAAAAGGTGAAGATCAAGGTTGGATTAATCATGTAATAATTGTATATATTGTTGAAATTTAGACTTTACTAGCTGCCCACCCTGGCTTCTCACGAGGGCAATAAAACTAATAAAAATCACTCCAAGTTTTTACCTGTTATGTCATGAAATAAAATGGCAACTGAATTTCAACCTGTCAATCTATACTTATTTTATATAGCATTATAAAGTTGAAGAGTTTGTTTGTTCTTATGTGTGGTGTTCTTATCGTGGTAAACCTGGAAATTGATATAGAATGCTTCTCGTTATTAGAAGAAATATGATCAAGCAAAACAAATATAACGTATGTAAACATATAACGTCAAGTATGAAATAGATTATTTACGAAAACCATTTATTATTGATTCACAAATACATAAGTAATATTAAATTCGTGTATCAACTGGTCGTCACGCTTCGGATGCGACTTTAATTATCCGATTTAACTTTACGTGCAACGTTATTTAGCTAAACCGTATTTTAACCACTGTAATAGTAATGTTACGGTACAGTTTTAGTTTGTTATCGATTTCGTTAAATTTATATTGATTGATTTCAAAGTTATCTACGTTAATATATATCTGACACTCATAAAATTCAATACCGTCTGAACAATCATCATGCAAGTTGATATACATAAATGTTTATTCATGAAGGAGTTTTGAGAACTCGTCACTAGATGGCACTGTAATACATTAACTTCTATAGCTACCGATCATCACGAATGTGTGTATCTATAGATATTTGTATTTCCATGATAAATTTGCTATAACAAAACAAAAGCGTGAAAACCCGCGCGCACACCTAGTTTTAGTATAAATTTTACAGGTCACTGAGATTCTTCATACTTCTTGTTTTATTTTAGCATTTGACCTCAATTGTACGTGACGGTAAGTGACAATGTGACCTAAGCTGGTAACACAATAAACAAGTTCTTAATTGCGACTACCGGATACCGACTACACGTACCTATAAGTGGCTTGGTGGTAGATATTGAACTCTAGGATAGTAGCTTGCCTATATTATACAATGACGTTATGACATTGCTATAATTATACTCGATGATAATGCTAAACTTACAGTAACATTCGTACTTACATCTGTCGATATGACATCTCGGTACGCAAACACAGAACCACCATCGTCATATAAAATTATAAACGATAGTACAGTATTCCCATTATTTTTTTGTACTAAGGTTAAACTGGCATTTTTTAACCATCAAAACTATCCAAAAGTTATCATAGATAAAACAATATTGCCCATAGATTTCCAACATTAAGATGGACTTTTTGGCGGCATCTTGAAATGTCATGTAGTGGATTTTATATTATATTCATAATCTTGTATATTTTGTAATATTGGTTTTACGTAATATAGTTTGTTTATTGTTCAGAAGTGAAGTTGATGGGAAATAATATAGCGTCGTATGGATTCTGACTTGCTACAAAAGCCTCTTGGAAAATTCTAACAAGAGAGCTACCATCTTCTTAGTTCATTGAAATGATCGCAAGAAAAATGTAATATCCATTACCTACTCGGCAAGGGCAGTATTAATCTACAAGAAGATTGGTTGCAAAAAAAAATCTAATTAAAACTTCAAGATGACGAACGATTAGAATATTAAAAAATTCAACAATGTACAATCAACATGCTCATTAATATAATTATGAATTAACTTGCTTACAGTATGTTTTGTACTCAAATGATAATTCCAGGACGTATTTCTTATTACAATTACAGAATATGTAATTTGCAGGAATAACAAAAAACATGTCTATATATTCTTTTATTTATTTGCTATGTACTGTCATTTCATAAATCGCTTTTATGGATGAATTCTCCCTTCTATTTCAATCAGTCACTTTTATTACATCTTATTATATATTGCTTATTTATTAGAATTGATTCATATATAAAATATATATTATTGTAAATGTAATTTATATATAATTATTATTTTTCCTTTTAACTTAAATTATATGAAGTATTATTACTTCATTCATTCACCATATAAAAACGTTTTTTATTTATTGATCTATGTGTCTCAGAAATACACATTTATTTTAACAGTAAAACATCCTATTTTTTATACATTATGCAAAAACAATACATAACGCGATATGAGTGCAAATAAATAAAAAAATTAACAAACCTGATTTTGTACATTTTTTTCAGTCATAACAAAGCCACTGTTTTCGTAACCGACTTTGTCGTTCACTCGTTCACAGCCGAACGATTTGTTGTTATCACACATTTTGTTTAAAAAAAAGTAATAACTTTGAAGAAATACGCGAACAATAACAAGAAACAGGTTGTATCGTTTTGTTCAGTGAACGCGCGGGCTGAACCTCGAGGTACCCTTTTAAGAAAGCAACTGAAACAAACGTGTCTAACTCGAACAATGTTACCTCGGCAGGTTATTCTAACGCGTAACTATTAGGAGTTGGGTAGAGTTCTACCTATTTAAAATCATATTCATACTCGATTAGTAACGCAAGTAGTTATTTCAACTCAGTTAATTCGTGGAACAATATAGTAATTAACATTTGTTTATTCTATTGTTAGATATTTTCGGCACACTTTATTTAAATATCTAATTGTATCTTATGAAAAATTTAAAAGGCATTAAATGTAAAGAAAAAAAAATATAAACGTTCTACACAATAATCAACATTCTATTTATTTTTTCAAATTGCCTATCGCTGTTGCCCAAACGGGCCTTCATAGCTTCACCGGACTTAGAAATTATTAATAAACGAAACGAAAGTATGTTCGTTTATTTCGCTCTTGTTCCTTAACTACTCAACCCATAATAATGATTCATCCAGAAAAGATGTAGTTTTCCCGAACGATATATCTAATAACCTACGTCAACGCAACAGCCACGAACAAAAACTAGTCATTTATAAAGAGACAAACTCAAACAAAGTCATGGGAAGTTGCTGATATTATGTATTTAGTACATTGTGCATTTGAATATCGTACTTCTTGAGAATATAAATTATATGTGGTATTCACATAGAGAATATAATCTAAATCTATAAAAATCCAGTGTCATGGTGTTTGTCCACGATGAACTCCGCAACTACTCTACCGATTTTCATGAAAGTTGGCGTTTACGTATAATTTGGTCCAACTTGAAAGATGGGACAATTTAAATTCCGATTAGTGTCCTCAATATTTTTTAATTACAAATTAAATCATTGTCAATGTTGATTATTGTTATTAATTGTAAGTTTCATTAGTCTCGAACAGATGGCGCTTTAAGTTAGTTTGTTGATAGAAAACTGACGGACCGTCTGTCTCATAGATGGCGCCACACAAATACTTTATTATAATTTTAATACAACATGTAATAACTGAGGCACAGCAACGCGTGGCCGGCTCAGCTAGTAATAATAAGATATCTTTGATGTTCTGAAGTGTATGAACTCTCACTTACGGAATTAGTGGGATATGAAAAAAAAACAATCAATAAACAAGCAGTTCGTCGAATTCAAACAGAACTGTAATTGATTATAACGGTTGCATCGAATTAATGCTTCGTCTACTCGGTGATTCATATTCCATTATTACTTTTATATACTAGCTGATACCCGCGACTTCGTATGCGTCGCTTATTATACTAACAATATATTGTATGTACAGAGGAAAAAACATAACCACAAAACAAGAACACACATCGCTGAGTACCCAGCACTTATAAAAATTGTTGTCTTTTAAAACGTTAATAAATTTTATTAGATTAAACTATCGTTATATATTTTTCTTAGATAAGGACCAAGAGAATTTAAGAATTAAAACAAAAAATTTGATCGAAATATATGTAGTAATTTCTGAGTGATACGCGCACTGTGGCAGACCTTTATCACTATTTATATAAAACACTAGCTATTCCCGCGACTCCGGCCGTGTGGAACCTAATGTAAAAAACTGTGACTAATAAAGTCATCTGAATATAATAATTTCATTTACTTATCTACTTTTCTCTCGTACTTAAGTCGCGTCGTCATTAAAATTACAATAACTTTTAATAGAGTGAACCGATTTCAATAAATGTAAGACTAAATGTTACTCGAGGATATGATTTATGATTTTCTTTAAAAGTTTTATCAGGAACGCAGTACTTTAGCACTGATGCGAGTTCAAACAAACAGACGGACAGACAGATAGACAGACATTTCTAAAAATGATTGAAATGTATTTTGTTACTTATTCCTAGACACCTGCAACAATTTTTTTCACGAAAATCAACTAAGTACAGACACGTTACATTTACATTCTTATTATATGTATAGAGAGAAGATAGAAGAATGTATAAAATCTTTTTCAAACTATAACGTGTATATAGTATCCCGTTCAACCTATTTAGTGACGTAGCATGTTTAATGCAAGGCTGCTGTTTGCGGTAGTACACATGAGAGCGATGTACTTGACGTGTGCTGGTCAACGATCCATAATATCGAATGAGTACAGGGTCGGCTCCAAGAGAATATGCTCATTATTTTGAGATATATTTTGAATTTCTTCTTTGTCCTACTACTGTCTCACTTAGGCTACTTTTAAAGTCTTCTACTGTTGTCTTACAAGTATATAATTATAGAAGATCTATAATATATATTTTGAAATTATTATAACATCAATTGATCCTTTCGGTTCAATGAATACAATAATAACGATTACGAATGTCATATTAACGTGTTTGTATACAACGTATAAGTAAAACCGGAATTTTACAATAACCAATAACCAAAATATCGTTTAAGTTTATGACAGACGTGTGTGAAAATGTGAACATTTTTAAATGAACACCATAATGGGATGTTATTTATCGCATCCGTTATTTAATTATTTTACAGTTTTAAGCAAATTTTTGCTTGTATTTATTTTATCATTTCCCTTTAGACAAACGATAATAGCTCATTACATCGATATAATATTCCCACATTATGTCTCCTTAACAATTTTAACAAGTGAACAATAAATTCAGTTATTTTCCTATTTATTTTGAAATATGAATTGAAGATTTTATTGATAATGCTTTTACCGAGCTATATAGGAAATGCTCGTGAGAAATTTTAACTTTTTTAACGGGGCCTGATTAAAATATTACAATTAAAACTTATGAAAAAGATTTGACTAACAATTATGATCGAGTATTTACACGGCTAATGCTAAATGAAGTTTTAACGCATATTTACACGTAATACTTAACCTAGACATACCCTAAGACACGTGACGAACGAATAGTTATCCGAGTTGGTTCAATTCAGCTGGTTCTAAGCATTACCATAGCGTAACAAACCTGATCAAAATATTGTTATAGAAAATGAAGCCTTTGCATAGAGAAAATTAAGTTAATAATTACAGTTAAAAGTAATCCTTGATTTGTTAGTTGAAGGGGGGTTACAAACAATATCTCGTTAATTCAAAGTGCGGCCCTGTATTAAGAACGAGTCAATTATCCTCACATACTTGCAATTTTTACGTGAATATGCCTTGAGGCTTCGCGAACCAGTCTCGGCAGATACGTACTGATTGTAATCTATTCTACTGCCTCTATGAAGCGACTGCAATAAAGTTGAAAATGAGGATAGTTTGTTGTTGCTCGTTTAATAGGCAGCCGCTATAAAACATTTCGTCGAACTATCAGTGTATAGCACCTGAGAGTCGGTAACTTTATCATCTTCAACAAAAACAATAATTATTAAGGTATTAAAATTCTGTTTACCCACTAAAGTGCGCAGAAAAATAACGTTCCACAATATTTAAATAATCGATTGCCAAGGTGTTTGAAAAAATTACCCTTACATATTATTTGTACTTAAATACTTCATTCAAAATTTACCTGTCCCTTCGTTAGTATGTAATGAACACCGCTTGATTTATGTGACCTGTTCAAGGCATAGCCATAATAGCTTTTTTTGGAATGTTTTATAGGTTTTAGCCTATATTTTCAAACGACCACAATCTAATCTGATGTTAAATGGAGATTTGGTCTAAGATCGTAAACACGCTAAATCTAAAGGGGGCTGGCTCTCAAGTGTAGCTGCCGGAACATACCAACAGGTGCTTGGCGAGTCTCAACTTGAGGAAACAACAACTTGAGGGTGGTAGCTAGCCAGGCGGACTTAGAAAATGCCCTACCACCGAAAACCCAAACATTTTCCTTCACCGAAAGCTCTGAGTCACTTGTTAAGGTTCGAGTCTACGCCCATCGTGTCCGAAAAAGATATCAATTAAGCCATCAAAGCTTCAAAAATAGTCTGTCAATTGATACAAGATTTGTACAATTACTACAAAGTTTTATACAACTACAATTTGTAGAAAAAATATATGAACCACAGATTTATTTATATATGTTATGGAATAATACTAAGTAACACTCTTTTTAGATTTTTGTAATATTACTCATGCGAATGTGAGCTTATTCGTTCGTCCGCTTGCTCGCTCGTTCGTTCGTTTACCTACTTGCCCGTTCGTTTGTTATGCTTTTCCGTCTTAATTATTGAACCGATCATCATGGTATTTTACATACCCGTCGTCAGGGGTACGGAAAAGGACATACGATGTCCGTCATGCAGAAAAGGGAACTGGTCCAGACGGATAGGTTAAATCTACATGAAGCCGCTAGCAAAACTAGTAAGTAATAAGTAGCGATGACTATCTATATCTTCTATACATATAATAAGAATGTAAATCCAACGCGTCTGTACTTAATAGATTTTTGTGGAAAAAACTGTTGCAGGTGTCTAGGAATAAGTAATAAAAAACGTTTCAATCATTTTTAGAAATGTCTGTCTGTTTGTTTCGGACACGCATCAATTCTAAAGAATTACGTTCATAATTAAACCTCACCAGGAAAATCATAAAGCATATCTTCGAGTAACATTTAGTTTTTGTTTCATTAAAGTCGGTTCACTCTATAAAGAGTTATTATAATTTGAATGACGGCTTGAACTAATTACAAGAGAAGAGTAGGTAAGTAAATGCAGTTCAATCTCTTACAAAAACAAATATATTGTATAATTAAATATAGTTATTACGTTTCATTGTATTTTTAGACTCAAATAATCTTAAAAAACCTAAAACCCTATTGACGTTTCCAGCCTTCCATTCGTATCAAACTATCCAGAACTCCTCCATACCCAGTTGGTACGTGAGAAACTTTTAAAATACGCCGGCAACAAAGAGTATAGTGAATGAAAACTAACTTACATATATTGCCGAAAAGCATGCTCCGTACGACTTGTGCTTATCACGTAACATACTGTACAAGTTGAACTTGTAGGTACATTAAATTTCCATTTTGTTTTAGTTGTTTGTTTTATAAGAATTTGTAAAGTATACGAAAAATTTGAATTAAATTTAAATTTGTTAAAATTTATTTTATTTTTGATATAAAAACAACCTTTTTACTGGTTTCAGCGTGAACTTGGATAGTCGGCTCTAACAGTGAAAAAATTTTTGAAATCGGCCAGTAGTGGGTACCAAGCATTCCTGAAAACAAAACTTTACCACTATTATAATAATAGTATAGAGACAACATAGTAACTGCAAACAGTGTCCGGTGAAGCTGTTAGACCTTGCTAGATCAATAGTGTGGTCAGTTCGAGAAAAAAAAACTGCATACACCTTACTGATTTATTTTAATCTTAGATTCACAAACCTGAACCCAACTACTTCAAGACTCAACAACATTTAGAAAACTAATTTATCAACTATGAAACAACAACGTACTGATAGAACTCTAGTTGAGATTCATCTTCTACAATGCAATGTAACTATTATCTTAGTTTATGTTTTAGGAAAAAATCTTGTCACCTTTGTTTAGCAAACATTTTTTATACAATAAAATAAATGTAACAACCTATAAGTGACAGTTTCGTTTACACATATTTTATGTGGTTGATAATTACGAGTAGAAACGTCATATAGCCGTAGCTCAGTTATAACGTACTGGACATTATGTGGTCCGCCGGAGCCGACGGTTCGAATCCTGGCGATTTTTTGATGAAGAGGAGATGGGCCTCCGGCGCTCTCACTGACCGATCGAAACGTAACAATGCAAGCACTGTTACTTCACGTCGCGTCGGTTTTCTGTGAGAGGGTGGTAGTACCCCGGGCGAGCCGACCCATTCATGCTGAAACCAGTAGTAGCTTCAGCTTGGCTCTAACACCTTCAATTGATGTGAAGTAATAGTGCTTGCATTATTGGGTTTCGTTCAGCCAGTGAGAGCGCCGGAGGCCCACCTCTCCTCCCCTCCTGCCCCCCCCCCCCCCAACTTGCGACTTGGCAACGCACTTGCGACTCCCCTGCGGCCCTGGTGTTGCCAGTCTCTATGGACGGTGGTGATCACTTAACATCAGGTGACTCACTTGTTCGTTTGCCTCCTATGATATAAAAAAAATGCGAATAAAGCCACGCAGGCGCAACCACAGGTATAGCTAGTTCATTTGTTAACAAAAAGATTACTATAAAGTGGTAGTGACAATACCGATAAAGTGGACCGGACGCACCTTGTTGTTCAAGATTAAAGACCCGTTTGTAGTAATGTGGGTGGACTTCAATCGGACAATGGAACAGTTTTAACACGATGACCTAGGTATTTCTGATACGATACGTAGAATAGATAATATCACGAATAAATTACTGATTAATGAATTCTGATATTTATTAATGTTCTTTGGGAATTTACGCACAATTTAAGTTTTGGACAAATTTCATAGAATATGCTGTTTATTTATTTACAATTGTGGATAATGCAACAGTGAACTGTCTGTGGAATAATATAATAACAGTAATAGAAAGGAGCATACTAGACTGATACAACGCTTTATCACTTATATATTGAACAATTAAATTATGTAACATTAAATGTTTTGATAAACATTTGAGAAAAAAAAAGAATAGAACAAGAATTAATGAAAAAATGAATTCATCGATAAAACCAAGATGGTAAATACAACCAAGAGTATTGAAATACAGATTACTAAATTTTGTTTAAATAGTCATATCTATACATATAATAAAAATGAAGTGTCTGTATGTAATATCAAAATAAAAAAAAATACTGATTGGGTATGAACACGCTACTGTCAACAAAAATGCAATTTTTAAAAGTTTTTGTCGGTCTGTCTGTTTGTTCCGGGTAATCTCCGAAACGGCTGGATCGATTTTAATGGGAATTTCACCGGCAGATAGTTGCAATTACAGCGGGTTACTTAGGCTACTCAAAATTAGACCTGCTGGTAACCGTGGCTTAGCCCGCATCGCTATATCCAAAACGGTTGGATCGATTTTCACGGGCCTTTCACAAGCAGGTAGCTGACCTTATAGGAAGTAATTAAGGTTATTATATTTTAGAATAGGTGTAACCCGCGACTTCGTCCGCATGAATTTTAGCAAGAGTAAACATGTGCGTAACACGTGCGTTATACTGGACTCCAAGAATAAATATAATTGAAATTCATATATCTCTATCTATGTATACAATTTGAATTATATTGTTTTTTTGGTCATTTTGGCGGACATTTTGTTTTATTTACAGCGCTTTCATCTACATAACTCAGTAACCATAGTAACATATAAGAATATTGTAGCGAGTTCAATAATCACTACTTAAATTGTCGAATGTTAAAAACTGCTTAAACAGATATAAAGTTTTATACCTTGATTTATATTTATGCAAGATTTCAAGACGTCAGCTCATTCATTGTTTACAATTCAACATTATAATTATTAATAGTAATTTTCAAGATAGAAGGGGCCTTTCTAATAAGATATTAGACCATAAACGTATTACTTATGGACAATATGGGGATATTATATCATTATAATGACATCTTTAAGTCATTGTTTCATTAGTTCCTTATACCTACAGTGTAAGTGAGCACTGAGGTGATTATATGGTAGTTTAAGGTTCCAAATATGTTGCTGATAATAAACCTCAGAATTTAATAACCTTAATATAAAATCAGAATTTTATATTTATTTAATAGAATTTATATAAAAACGCGTGCGAAGCTGCGGTTACAGCTAGTAAGTAATAAAATACATTTCGATCATTTTTAGAAATGTCTGTTTGTCTGTCGGTTTGTTTGGACACGCATCACTGCTAAAGTACTGCGTTCACGATAAAAGCAAGAAAATCATAAAGCCTATCATCGAGTAACATTTAGTCTTTATTTCATTAAAATCGGTTCGCTCTATTAAAAGTTTTGTAATTTTAATGACGACCCTACTTAAGTGCGAGTAAAAAGTAGATAAGTAAATGCACTTAATATTTTCGTTAGTAGATTTAATTAATCGCTGTTTTGTTAGATTAGGTTCCACGTGGACGAAGTCGCGGGTACAGCTAATATAATATATATTGCATTTAATCATAAATCTTCCTTTGATTATATTAACTTATCTAATTGAACTAGATACTAAAATATTAAAAAAAGTCCCGTACTAAGCTTATGATAATTTTACGCGCGACAAACTATGATTATAATATAATCAAATGCGACAAATAATATTTTTTACATTTTCATGTCACGGGGTTTATAAAATATATATTCTAAACTTTTTTCTATTCAATGAGTTCAATTTAAAAATAAACTTATATTATAAAACAAAGCAATAATAAGTTAAAGGTACATAACTCTGAACTTATGACCCTGCATTCTAGGACAGATACCCCAATTTGACACCGCGACCCCACCGAATATCCAGGGTTGGTACGAAACGGCGTGGCGTGGTGATAACAATGCACAGTCCCGTGCCATCCCAACCAAAGCAGCGGGAAGTACACCATGAGATTTAGTGAGTACGGGTCTCACAGTACCCACTCTCTCCCCCCGTGTCTGTAAGGATTTCCCCATGTTAACAAAAAAAGGGGTAGTTCCAAGCTCAAACGCCGCGTCGGACGTATCAGTGGAATCCTACAATTTATCTATACATATAATAAAAATGAAGTGTCTGTATGTAATATCAAAATAATTTTTTTTTACTCATTGGGTATGAAAGTATACACGCTTCTGATAACAAAAATGCAATTTTTAAAATTTTTGTCAGTCTGTCTGTCTGTTTGTTTGTTCCGGGTAATCTCCGAAACGGCTGGACCGATTTTAACGGAAATTTCACTGGGATGAAGCTAAAATTACAGCGGGTTACTTAGGCTACTTTAATTTAGACTAGCTATTAACCGCGGCTTCGTCTGCAATGCTATATCCAAAATAGTTGAACTGATTTCCACGATACTGTCACTGGCAGATAGCTGATCTTATAAAAAGTAATTAAGACAATTTTAATATATTTTAGCTGTTAACCGTGGCTTTGCTCGCAGTGCTATCTCCAAAACGGTTAGACTGATCTCCACAAAACTTTCACTGGCAGATAGCTGATCTTATAAAAAGTAATTCAAGCAATTTTAGTTTATACTAGCTGTTAACAGTGGCTTTACGCGTAATGATATATCCAAAACGGTTAAACCGATCTTCACAAGACTTTCACTGGCATATTGCTGACCTTATAAAAAGTAATTTAGTTAATTTTAATTTATACTAGTTGTTAACTATGGCTTTGCTCGCAGTGTTATCTCCAAAACGGTTCGACCGATTATGCCAGGACTTTCACTGGCAGATAGCGGACATTATAGAAAGTAATTTAGTCTATTTTAATTTAGACTAGCTGGTAACCGTTGCTTCGGCCGCTGTATTATCTCCAAAACGGTTCGACCGATTTTCAGGAGATTCGCTGGCAGATAACTGACTTTATAAGAAGTAATTTAGGTTATTCTATTTTAGATTAGCTGTTACCCACGACTTCGTCTTTTCACTTTTTTCACTTTAAGAGAGAAACGAAAATAAAAGCGGTACAAACAAGTCACTATCGAATGGTATCTTCATACTATTTTTTTTTAAAGTGGGGTGCCAAGTTCACGTTTCTTCTGGCTTTGTATAAAAATATCGAAAAATCGTTATCTATTAACCGATATAGATACAATATATTAATGCATCGATAAAATATTTATCGATATATATATTTAATTTGTAAATTGTAAGTTTTAAGTCTAGTACGGTCCTTCTTATTATTGTTATTATATTATTCCACAGACTGTTGACTGTTGTATTTCAAAAGCAAAAATTAAAGTACTCTTTACTCAATTTAGGCCCTGAGAAGGCGCTTCTGAACGTTAAAGTTACCACCGGTTCGGAAAACAACACAGTCATCGAGAAGAACCGGCAAGAAACTCGATCAGGTTTATCTTTTATAACATACTTTTTAATTATTACAACATAATAGACATATACTGCTACATTCGATTTTGGTGGATGCACAGAGAGAGGTGTCATTTCCAGACGTCACCATCGTTCACATATTGATCCACCCTATAATAAATGGCCTTTATGTATTAAGACTTACTTGACATAACACTTGAACTTACTATCTGGCAAATGTAATGTGCTCTGGGACTTTGTTATAAAATCTAACACTATTACCTAAAAAACTGTTACTAGTCTTTATACTATACTTTATATTTATACTTTTCAATGGTCATTAGCCTCAATTGTAAATAAATAAATTTCTTCATACCTACATGATTGAACTAGTGCTTAAAAAATTATTACAATAACTAGCGGGCACGGCAGACGTTGTCCCGCCCTGATTATAAAAAAAATCCTTGACAAATTATATACGAAAACCTTCCTCATTAATCACTCTATACACTTGTGAAAACCGTATGAAAATCCGTTCTGTAGTTTTTGAGTTTATCGCGAACAGACAGACAGACAGACGCGGGACTTTGTTTTATACTATGTAAAGATATTGATCTCAGTATAATCGTGTTAAAATATAATTTTGTATGTATTCGATTCATTTAAAGCCGGAGCGTTTACCTTATCAGAAATATTGAATTTACTATGAACGTTGGACTTATTCATGAGTTAACCGTGAATTATCGATTCAAGAACACCCGTAAAGAAACACGGATATCTTTTTTTATAGGTTTTAGAGTTTGAGCAAAATCTCATCTGATGTTAAATGTCGATGTGACCTTAGATGGTAAACACGATAAACTTAGAGAGAACTGGCTCTCAAGTGCACTTGCCGGAACACACCAACAGGTTGGTGACAGATTTTCAACTTGTAGTTGGTAGCTAGCGATGCGGATTTAGAACAAGCCCTACCATCATGCAAATCGTATCATAGGTAATCAAACCTGCCTGTATAGCATTTACCGAAATGATACGTAACTATCGCAAATAACTTTAGCGTGCAACCTTGTATGAATATTTAAATCTAAAATATGGTTTTTAATACCTACTTAATTATGATTAATTCGTTACCGTTGCACTGATCGGTTTTTGGGTTGATATTAATGTATGTATATAGTGTACATACATAATTTTAATGCACTTCATAATTACAATTTCTAAATTTAGTTGGAATTACCCAGACGACTGAGATGGTTGATTTGTTCTAACTGTTTAAACAAATAAAGCCGTGTAAAAATGCTTACATTTATGGATATTTTAAATCCTATTGCTTTACAAGATCTTGTGAAATCATAAGACACTGTCCAGTGAACTTTGGATCACTTTTTTTATTTATATTTGTATTGATAATTTAAATAACTAAAGAAATAACTGTAAACTGTTTAAAATTCAAAACAATGCTTATTTCAACGACATAATGAGTTTCTTCAGCAAACATGCATCTAATTCTATTTTAAATAAGGTTGTTTTCTTATAATTATTAAAACTCATTGGCTGTTTTATATTATCTTCATTAATTTTTAAAGCGATAGTCTGTGATTAATGATATAGAACGTTTCAGAGATATTTAATCATATACAATTATTGATAAAAATAACAACAGCCTGTAAGAGTCCCACTGTTGGCCAAAACGGGTGCTTAACCACCAAGCCAGTCCACGCTATATTGGTGATTTCAAACAGAGAAAAAATCACAGGTCTATATTTTTTCCACATTCGGTACCATCGGTACGACCAGAACATTTATCTGATTTCCTCACGATATATTCCTTCGTTGTCAGACTATAATGTTACCATTTCGAAACTTAGGCTGGTCAAGTTGTGAAGGCCCATCAGACGTTAGTTCGAAAAAGGAATCATTGTGAAAAATTCGTTGGAACACGTTCAAATCTGCGGGTATCGCATCAGTTTTTCAGTTGGTACTAGGCACCAAATTTTCAATTTAAGCTAGCCAGGTAGACTTTAGAAAAAACACTAGGCTATCTATGGTTTCATCACGTTATTATCCTTTATCGAAAGTTTCAGTTCATTTTAGGGATTCAAATTACTGAGCCCTCAGTTGTAACGTAGTAAAAAAGGAAAGTATTTTGATGAAATTTCTATATCATAGTTTTATTATAATAACTTTAGATAAAAACATTTTTATAGAACGATTTAAGAATTGATTTTAGAATTAAGGACCCAGCATTCTGATGATGAAATAACATGTCAAATAAGACACATCAAAAGAAAACTACATAGTGTAGTACAGATAAATAGCGTCTGTTACTGTAACATTTTATCAATCAATTTAAGGTCGATTAATTAATACTTTTTATTGAAATCATTTCTATTGAACTGTAATTCATGTATCGGCGATTGTCTGAAACGTTGATGTAATAAGTTTTGTTGATATTTATTTAAATTGGAATTTATATCCGGACTCAATATGTGTGTAATAATTTTCATATTAGATAAAAAAAAGAGTTCTCGTGGAATGACGCAAACGACTCTGATGAATATTAACAGAGAATTATCTTAAAGTATGGAATTTTCATGTAAAAATTATAGAATAGAATCGTAGTATACAATTTTTTTAACTACATACATAAATAAAGGTAGTCCCAAATACGCCTATCACTCATATCGTTGCTTCTCCAAGTAGAATGACCTTTACGTGACATTAAATACATCGCAAAAACACTCACCTTTTTCTCTAACAGTCCTATGGTTTCCGCCGGTTCGTTCGTCTTACTCTCTGCCATTATTTATATGTACTTCACTTAATTGTCAATATTTTATAACACTGTGAAGGTCAGGGATATATTTCCTATACCGACTGCGTGTTTGGACATGAGAGACTGCCGGCTGTTACCCCACTGAGGATCGCGCAGGCGCGGTGCATTGCACAATATATTCGGAGAACCCTAATACACAATACGGGACACTACCTAAGCCGTACAACAAATACAGGGTTCTGTTCATCTTTAAAAAAAGTTTTCATATCAATTTTAATATTGACTATTTACCTAAATACTCCTTCGAAGCTCCCATCTTATTATTAAGCCAATATGTACTGTGGCACACATTGATTAATATTGATATTGGAGGCACTGGAGTAAGTCACTATGACTGATTTCCACATTTGAAGTACATATGTAAACTTCCAAGAGTTTTTGACTGATTATTTTTTTGGCAACCAATCCTCTAGTTACCTAGTATATTATTAGTAATAATCTATGTCTATCAGTAATAATTTATTACTGTCTTCATTGTCGAGTAGGTAATGATATTACAGGTGTCTTGCGATCGTTTCAATGAACGAACAAGATTATAGCCGTCTTGGTAGAACTTTCCAGGGAGTTTTTGTGGCAAGTCAAAATCCATGCTTCGTGGTATTATTTCCGATCCACTTCACTTGTGCACAATAACAAAACTATATTACGTAAACCACCACCAACATTTTGAAATATAGAGCCAAATACCACAAGATTATGAATCTATACTAATATTATAAAGAGGTAAAGTTTGTGAGTTTGTGACGTGACGTTGTAGGGGGTAATCTCAGGAACTACTGGTCCGATTTAAAAAATGATTTCAGTGTTATATAGCTCATTTATCGGGCAAGGTTATAGACATTTTGAAATATAGAGCCAAATACCACAAGATTATGAATCTATACTAATATTATACAGAGGTAAAGTTTGTGAGTTTGTGACGTGACGTTGTAGGGGGTAATCTCAGGAACTACTGGTCCGATTTAAAAAAATATTTCAGTGTTATATAGCTCATTTATCGGGGAAGGTTATAGACATTTTGAAATATAGAGCCAAATACCACAAGATTATGAAGCTATACTAATATTATACAGAGGTAAAGTTTGTGAGGTTGTGACGTTGTAGGGGGTAATCTCAGGAACTACTAAACCGATTGAAATTTCTTTTACCAATAGAAAGCCACGTTATTTGTGAGTATTATAGGCTATATATCATCACGCTAAGACCAATAGGAGGGGAGCAACAATGAAAAAAGTTTTAAAATCGGGGGTTTTTTCCTTTTCAGAGCTTCCGCTGCGTCTTAGCCCAAAATAACTATTCCACGCGTACGAAGTCGCGGCCAGAAGCTATTAACTAAATATATTACTATTATAATATTATAAAGAGGAAAAGTTTGTGAGGTTGTAGGGGGTAATATTTGGGGAGTCGGAGAAAATATGGTCGAACGAAAACGTTTCGTACGAACGCTGTCTTAACGATGAGAGATATATGATTGAGTTCTAGAGAAAAGTTGTAGCTTGATAATGCCTATTACCGCCCAACGAAGTGGGCACGGGTCAGCTAGTGTAATATAAAATCCAATATATAACGTGCAAAGATCGCGCCAAAAACTCCCGACTGCGTATATTAAAAAAATGATATTATTATATGCAATCACAATAAATAATTTTCTTTATCTCTCCTCAACTATTAGGCGCTTTCACACGAGACACGCCTTCTCGGGGGAAAACTTTTCAAGCGGAAATACTGTACGCATAAAATTCATTTTAAATATTCAATATTTATATTGAACAGACAGTACGTTTAAAGAAACTTAATAAATTCGTATAGGAATAGAAATCATTTATAGAAGAGGACTTCTTCATTCTTCCGACCCATACGGAACCCTCTATGATGTGACAAGTTGATCTCGTTATCTTCAAAGCTTATCAACATTAGAGCGAGGTGAGGTGAGAGTTTAACAGATCTGCAAGTTATTTGTGATTCTATACATTCTGATTAAAGTTACGTATAATTAAGTGTTCTTACGTCATTCGGCATCTTCTCTGACGCAAGATCAAACCATATTAAAAGCAAATATATACTATTGATTATCAAATTCATGTCGTAGTTAAAGAATTTTTTTATTTAAGTTTCCAGCCTACATTATAAGTCCCTAGGTTTTTCATTTAGTCATAGTCAAAATGTGCAAATAACTTTTACCAAAGTACTGCAACAGTTGGAAGGTGGAAATGTGACTAGTGTACAGCGAGACGAGACGACGTGAGAGAGAGAGCTGAGGATAGATAAACAGCTAGTGCTTGTGACGTAAAGGGGAGAGGTGCGAGACGGCGTGTTGTTTCTAGAATGAGCTAAGTGGTTGCCATGGCAACCTATAAATATGTAATTCAAACGATTATAATTTTATTTTATTTTATTAACAACTAGGTGACCCAGCCACACGTTGTGGCTCAGTTATTACATGTTAAATTAAGATTATGATAAAGTATGTATTTGGTATTATGAGGTAATGAGTCTACCTAAAAACTTTATACAGAAAAAGCGAGGTTGCGTAGTAAATAGATACACGTGCATCATACAATAAAAAATTAAAACGTGGCACCATCTATAATAGTCGGTCTTACAGTTTTCTGTCAACAAATAACAAAATAATATTACAACTAATGACATAGACAAATACATATGAAGATAAATAAATAAATTGAAGATGATCTGTGGTAGCGTGATTGATCGCAGTATTACAATATAAAGATTTCGAATAACACTTTTAAAACAAAGCGTGTAACCACCTAACCTTTGTCCTTCCAGTTGCTTGCACAATTAAAAAAGGACTCTCCTGTAGAAGTATATATTTTCATACTAAAGGTATAGTAGGTAGGTAGGTGATAAGTACGATTGTAGTAAAGCGTATTTCCTGAATGAATAATGGTAATTAGGACTTTCGCTGTTTTCTACCTATTCAAAATTATCACATCCATCTTGCGAAGACTAAGCGCTAAATTGGTAGGCCCGCTTGTTAATATGCCGTAACAGTAATCATATTTATTGGAATATCTAAGGGTAAATTTCTTATTTTATTTTAACGACCATAAATATAAAAATCTAGCTACAGATATACCTATAATAAGTGGCTCTTTTCAGAGCAGATTTTATATTTTTTGTGAATAATAAAAATCAAGTTTCTATGTATAATACATACAACAGACCACACAATAGTTTGGAGTATGATATCGAATAAAAATTAACCTTTGAATCTATATTGCATTAGTGGGTCCTGCATAATGTTGTCCTCTACTGAAAAAAAAATCTAGGCTCCGGTCGCAGCGCCACGTACGCGTTCAATTATGAATCTAAACCATTCAGAGATCCATTGGAACATAGATTTTTTTTATAAAATCGTTTAAAGTGATGATGGCTTTATTGACAGCCAATCGGACACCGCATCGAAGGACGCACAGGTTCGTATTTTTGCAACTGACTCGAAGCTTTCGTGATGAAACTATAGCATGGTATTAGGGCTTATCCTAGGTCCAGCTAGCTAGCTACCACCCTTAAGTTGTAAATCTGTCGCCAAGCCCTGTTGGTGTGTTCTGGCAGCTGCACTTGAGAGCCAGTCGCCTCTAGGTTTAGCGTGTTTACCATCTTAGATCAAATCGTCATTTGACATTAGATGAGACTGTGGTCAAAAGTTATAACCTATGCCGTGTTATTACAAAAAAGTTAAATACGTATTAAATACTTGGTTTAAAAAAGTTTCCTAATAAATGCACCGTGCTCGCCCGAGGCAAGTTTGTGTTATCTTTTTTCACATGTCTAAACTAACGTAACCAAATCGAGACAAAAGAACAAGATGGCGACCGCGGTGCATTTAATATGAGACCTTTTTAAAGCCAGGGTTCAATACGTATTTAACTTTTTTGTAATAACACCGATAAAGTTTAAAAAAACATTTGGCGATGCCATAAAAAGGTCACGTAAATAAAGCGACAGGTAAATTTTGAGTTTTATAGTCAACCTGTGTATATTGTAATGTGTAAAGATAATTTTTATAAGCCCCTCGTGAATCGATTATTTAAAGATTGTGAAATATTATTTTTCTGCGCACATTAGTAGGTAAGAATTTTAATAAGTTACTAATTATCGGTTTTGTCGAATATGGTAACTGCCATATTGAGAGCCAACCGTCTAGGTATACCTTAGATAACATCGTCATTTAACATCAGTTGATTCTGTGGTCAAATGATAAAACCTTGAAAGTATAAAAAAAACCCAGCTGTTAAGTGACAAACACACGTACAAAATAATTATGTATATAAACGTAAACGGACACGTTGCATATTGTTGATTATCTACTTTTCATTGAAATATAGACAAACCTATTAAAAAGAATAGTGGGATCTTTTCTCTAGATCCTGACTGACATTGTATTTAATTCGAATTGTTCAAATCGGTTTATCAGTAAGTTATCGATAAAATTACGAAATTATTTTATGTTTTGTTTCGATA
Organism: Antheraea yamamai; assembly: GCA_036509395.1. NCBI lineage: Eukaryota > Metazoa > Arthropoda > Insecta > Lepidoptera > Saturniidae > Antheraea > Antheraea yamamai. The sequence continues at coordinate 17,650,117 of AP028434.1, read as the reverse complement.
TCGGGACACCCCCGTTATCCTCGCAACCGCTATTGTTCAACATACATAACCTCACATAAAATAAAACTCACTTATCAGTTCATAATAGCATTTATAATTACAATTAAATTATACAAGATTCACAATAATTTGGGGCAGAGTTCGCTTATATCTAACTATATTTACATAATAATGATAACACTATTTGAGATGGCATTTTGTAATTAGTAATATCAGTCCACATCACAACTGTTCCGTTATAAGTTCTTATTTATACTAGAAAACATATATGTATACAGGGGCGTGACCACTCGACAAGGCAAATGGTCCTTCGAGCCGTCTTAGATATTACAGAGCAACTGATCTTCAAAAATGTATAAAAATAGTGCCGAATTTAATAAAACAAGTTTCATCAACATACATTGTCTTCTAAAACGGTTCGTTAAAGACAATCAAACCTATTCAATTATTTAGTCTAGAATATTCTACGCAGGACGCCCCTATATACATAGAAACACGAAAGATATGTTAGCCATTGAATGTATATTTCTGAGCAAAATAACAAAGAAAATATATATTAAAAAATAACATAATATCAATCAGGTTTTCTCATATGCCTAATTAAAAATAATATTTTATTAGTATTTATGATCTTGAATATCAAATCTTAAAATATAATAATCATTCACAAAACAAACAAATAAAATTTTGTACCCTTAGATTATTACAATTATCCTTAAACATGATAATATATATTTTATCCATAATTATATTGATAATGATTGTGTTTATATATATTATCCCTATAATAAGAGTGTGTAGAATTAAAAAGTGCATAGATATAAAATAAAACATTCAGAATAATCATTTAAAATCACTTAATCCGAGGCAAGACGAATGTTTAATATAAAACAAACAAAAGAATTCTATTAAAGCTTCATTTACTAATTCAACATATACACTATATTTAATTAATTTTTAATATTTTTTATTCAATGTATATCGATAATTCACGACCAAATTCATATTTTTTTTAATATAATTCTATTTTATTCTTCTAACCCACATATTGAATACTCTGGTGACATTATGAAGATGATAATAACTATTTTACGTACTTGAACATCTTAGGTAATGCAAAAAATAATTACAATTAATTAAATACTTTTTCCAAAATCTGAATAGGATTTAGGAAAGTCTACAAGAAGCTGACTTATAAATTTGGTTGCGAACAATTCAGGCTAATCGTTAATTATATTAATATATATATATAATTTTTTATATACAGACACTCTTTAGCATAATTTAGTTCACATTACATTAAAACATATATATTTCAATTTCCATCGAGTATTATTTAAATTACAGACCTACACACATATATATTTTATAAATTGAATTATACTATAATATTTACCAAAACCAAGATACTTTATATTATATATTAAATAGGAAATTACTGATTACTAGAAAGGACTGTACGCATTTAAAAAAAATGATCGTTTAAAATTATTATACCGGTATTGTATCATAGGTTTGAAGGATAATTTGGTAATGAATGAGAAAATTTATAAATTTTAATTGTATACATAGATTATCAGGGTTATATTTTATTAACATACTAGTTGTGCCCGTGACTTCGTCCGCGTGAAATGTAATGTAAAAAAAAGTGAATAAAAAAGTGTGTGTGTACTTATGTACACGCGTTAGAAGTTATACTTCTTTGGCGTAACAAGATAACAATCTGTTCAAAAATTTTATCTTTCGCCTTAATCTACGTTTGTAGAAAAAAACGACAAAAAAAAAAAAAAACGACGAGCGTACCAACATGCGCGACTAATATCGAGGTTCAATTTCTATTTTGTTGGTAGCTTTTTTTTTTCGAGACTTAATGAGCGGTTAAGCAGACAGCTTCATACTGTTAATTTTGTGTCACAAAAATTAAAATTTCACTCTCATCATTTTTTCATAACGCGCCTAAAGAAGTATAACTTCAATAAAATCATCTAAATGTATGAAGTCCATTTACTTATCTACTTTTCTCTCGTACTTATACCGCGTCGTCATTAAAACTACAATAACTTTTGATAGAGTAAACCGATTTGAATGAAACCAAGACTAAAGCTTACTCGAAGATATGATTTTCTTTTATCGTGAACGCCGTACTTTAGCAGCGATGCGTGTTCATACAATCAGACAGACAGACATTTCTAAAAATTATTGAAATGTATTCTATTACTTATTCCAAGACACCTGCAGCAACTTTTTTCACGAAAATCGAAAAAGTACAGACACGTTAGATTTACATTCTTATTATATGTATATAGATATAGAAGAATGTTATAAATTATTTTTATTCAAAGTCTTTTAATGATAAAAATAGTCAAATATATTGTTTTTTAATAGAATAGTTCATAACATATATATATATATATATATATCCTATATGAATATTAAAGACTTCGTTTACACTATGAGAAATGGGGTTTACTGCACTGGCTTTTATTAAAATCATTTAAAATTCCTTCAAATTTTTTTTTCTGCGTTAACAAACAAACATCCACCTGTAAAATATCCACATACCTACAAAAAATACCATACAAACAAATACTTCCATACTACCCTCATTCCTTTAAATTACACGCTATTATATCACACTAATATAAAGTGCTAGAGATAATAATTTATTTTTACTTACCATCACAACCTATCCTTTCAGGGATAGGCGTAGTTTACCATATTATTATATTATCGATATTGTATCGATACTTCGTAACTATTAGGCCGGTCCTACTACTCGTTGATTGTTAATCGATACGCTATCAAGCAGAAATATTATCTAAGATTAACCAAGATAATATTGTTATAATTTTAATTTAGAAGATTAAAAAGCAATCATTTGTATGTGTGACTAGCCTCTACCCGCGACTTGGTCCGCGTGGAATAGTAACTTTGGGTTAACGCTAACACGCAGCGGAAGCTCTCAAGAGGAAAAAGTACTCCGATTTTGCAAGCATTCTTCATTGGTGCTCCGCTCCTATGGGTCTTAGCGTGATGATATATAGCTTATAACACTCACAAATAACGTGGCTTTCTATTGGTAAAAGAATTTTCAATCGGTTTAGTAGTTCCTGAGATTACCCCCCTACAACGTCACAACCTCACAAACTTTACCTCTTTATAATATTAGTATAGATTTATAATCTTGTGGTATTTGGCTCTATATTTCAAAATGTCTATAGCTTTCCCCGATAAATGAGCTATTTATATAATGAACTAATTACTGAAATAATTTTTTATATCGGACCAGTGGTTCCTGAGATTACCCCCTACAACGTCACGAACTCAGAAATTCACAAACTTTACCTCTTTATAATATTAGTATAGAGTATATATATGTTAGTATATTATAGTTAGTTAGTGAGTATAGATTATGTTCAGACCATAAATTCAAAGCCACATATGGTTATCTAATAGCGAATTTACTGTTTCCAATATAATCTCTAAAATAACTATTTCTGCTCGACACCGTAATATCGATGATTAATAATAATTGACAATGAAATTGCCTATTTAATTATTATATATAGATTATCTACATTTATAATTATTTTGTTTAAAATTATATTACAATAGTTCCTAAATACAGAGTTAGGAGTTGATTTTATATAAATGTTTGCAACCAACAATAAAATGTTGAGCAAAATTTATAATAAATGATAATTTTACTATAATTATTTACATATTATATACATGTATTGTGTAAATTCACTAAATTCTATTTATGTAATATGGTGGTTTCCGAGCTATAATCTAAATATAATATATAATTGCAAATAAATCAAAAATAACTATAATTCAAAATCAATGAAAGTCCATGAAATCTGGGAAGATAATATTTTATATATGGAAAAATTAAGGAAAATAGTTTTTTCAATATACTAGGAATGCTCAGATCTACTGTTTTTAATGAAATAAGGGTAAAAACGTAAAAGGGATTGGTTAATTCACAAATTTATTGTTAGTTCCAACGCTCCTTGTAAATATTATAATAATTTATAGAATGACTTTATATTCTTTTACCTTTCAATTAAATATCTAATGATTTATTTCGTCTAGCAACATTCCGAACCAAAACAATATCAGAGAGATTTATAGAGCGTAGTATAATTGTTTATAAATTAGAAATAATAACATGGAAAATGACGTCAGAAAAACTCTGGAAAAAAAACTGGACAGTTTTAACAAATAGGCCGACATTTTTTTATGGGGTTAGAAAAAAGTAAAAAGTTAGGCTTAAAGGACGTGTAGGCAATGGCCGTGATAAATTAAAAAACTATTATCCGGTATAAATTCTTTAAGATCTTCGTATACTTGATGCTGACAAGCTTACTTTTCGACATAAAGAAATAGAAAGTTCTAGATAAACAAAAAAAAACACTTAAATAATAATATCACTATCATTTAACACTAATATGTCTCTAATATTTACACGCGGAGATTACTTCTTAGGTATGTTAATTATTATATGATAAATAAATTTGATTATCTGCAAATAGAAAAAATACCTTAACTTAGTAATAAAGAGTTGAGACAGGTACTTTCATGTGATAAGGTACAAATTATTTCAATAAAGAGTTATGTTTTAGTTGGATATTAATAAAATAAAGTCCTTTTTTTATTCCTGCAATGGGTAAAATTGTGCCAAGATCTTTCTAGAAAACTCGATGTGAGATATTAAGCCTTTGATGTTAAGATTCTCAGTAGAATATAGATGTATGCATTTAATGTTTGAACCGAATACACAAACTATTCGAATAATTTGAACTAATCGATTATAACTACACAAGTAATTCAAATGTATTTGAATAATTTGAACAATTCTTCAGTGTATATAAATTTAATAATTATTTATTATTTTAACAACAAAATATTAAATTATTTGGATTATGTTCCACTTTAGAAACAAATTATTCGATTAAATTCGTCGACGAATAATTCGTAGAAAGCCCCAATTTTAATTTTATAGTAAGATCGGTGAATTTTTATGTTTATATAAAATAATATCTTTCTATATGAATCTTCCGTCCGTGTGCATGTGACTGAACTCTTTCTAAACGGTTGGACAGATTTTGATGAATTTATTTGTGTGTTCAGGTTGATTCAAGAAGTATAGATTCACATTTGGACCAGGTAGGTGGCGCTGCGGTTGACTTTTATTTTTTTTTTTAAATATCAATGCAGGACCACGTCTATCGGCCCCGCTAATGTTTGTATAAAATAATATAAATGGATATATTACATGGGTCATTCCATGTCAAATCGACAAATTTTTTACCTGACCCCCTTTGATTTCGCTGAAAATTTTCTATCTTTTTCTACCCCCCGAAAGTTATTTTTCAGAATTTTTTCAAATTTTTTTTCCGACTAAAAAAAGTTATGAATTTTTGAAAAAAACGCTTTTTATTTTTAAATTGCAGAACTTTTTAAAAATTGACCGTTTGGGAACTTTTTTTTTAAAATTTTTATTTTTAAATGTAGTTTTCGAAAAAAAAATATGAAAAAATTTTAGAGTCCAGATATATGAAATATTTTAGTTTTTTTGAAAAAACCGTAATTTTCTCAAAGTCCGACCGTTTTTTTTTTTTTTTTTGCTCTAAAAATACTTCACCTAATTCTGCAATGATCCCCGTTAAGACTTGTATGCTCGCATTCCGGAGTAAAAAGGAAAGCCTATGATGCCATTGTCATTTCTAGGAAATAAAACAAACGTTTATTCCATAATGACGTAAGTACCAATTTTGATGTAACCGGACAAGAGGCCCTATTCAACTAAAGTATACATGTGTGGGTGAAATTCGAACCTCTGCGGCCCTTTTGAAACTAGAGATGCCATACTATCCATGTAGTGTCGATAAACGTCGATAACACGTATTTACAAAAAAAAAATCGTTCATTGTCATACAGTTTATTCTATAATTTTTCCAAGCATATATTTAAAAAAAACAACGATAATTTATTTCAATCATTTATTTTTTTTATAATATAGATGATAATTTATTTCAAATATATTTCTTTCCGCCTTCGCCCGCTATTCTTCGTTAACAAAGAACCTAAAAATAAAGAATATTCGTTAGTTTTTTTATTACATGAATAAGCATTATTTTACTTTTTTAATACTTTATATGTTTTGAATGTACGGACTCATATATAGGTATAACATACTTACAGACTGTGTAATAGTCCCACCCATCTATTTCGAAAACGAACTCGACGGGCTGGGAGAGGGTGAGCAATTATTTGACGATTCCTATAAAAATAAATTATGTATTTTAGCTTTTACCGCAATAAAATTAAGCAGTAATAACCTCTAAAACTATACCCTTAATTAATCCTATTATATGTGTCGATAATAATAGACTAAAACTTGAAATTGAATAAAAACATGATAATTTTTGACAGTAGCTTAGCAAGCCTTGTATGAAATTACAAATTATATAACAAAAATAAATCTAAAAAATGCGTCCATATTTATAAATATTTACATTAGCGTGATAGAAACTATTTATACAAGTAATATTACATTTGAAATATAGGTTCTAACATTTTGAGTGGAAAAAAACAATATATTTCATATTTCTTTTATCACCGAAAACATGTAAAAAATTACAAATAGGTGTAAATAAGAAGAACATATAGTATATTATAAAATATATTCGAAAGACTTCTTTTCGAACAAAAAGATGCCAAAAGCCGAGAAAAAACGAAAAAAAAAATAAATACACTGTAAACAACAATGGCGTATTTGTTTACGATGCCTACATATACAATATAAAGTTTATTTTAAAGGTGTGTGTGTAGGCGGTGTTAGTACCACTAAAGAAGACAGAACTGTCAAACGGTGCTTCTAATGTAAAGTCTTTTCGTAGTGCGCTTCCTTTGTCTCCGGAGTCTGCGTCGGGAGCTAACAAGTTAATCAAAAGATGTGCGACAGTCGCCTATTTTTTCTTGATATAAAAAAATTTTGTTGAATTTTTGCTGTTTTTTTTTGTTGCATTTTTTTGTGAAAAGTTGAAAAATAAATTTATTGGGAATTAAGTGTTCGCAAGAAATGTTTTAAAAAATTTTTTTTTTCATGCGTTATTTTTTCTTTATGGACGTTTTTTCAGCGAAATCAAAGGGGGTCAGGTAAAAAATTTGTCGATTTGACATGGAATGACCCACATAGATTAGATTTTATATAGTTTCGAATATTCGAAGAACAATTTTCCTGTATTCATTTAAAATTAATAAGAACGCCTCAGAAACAGACAGACTAACGTTCATATTTATTATTGTCGATACTTTTAAAGGGGATATAAAGAATAATCTTGAGAGGTGTGATATGTTTTTACCTCGATTTTTTCAAACACCTCTGTTTAAGAGATATCGATAACTTGGATAAAGATGTTTTAAATGTCGACGTAATTTTTAAAAATCGATGAAATCTCCTAACTATTCCATAGTTACAATGTTCAAGTGTTTATGTAATTCCGTACAGAACTGATCATATACGAGACAGTTTAGTTTTCGATTTTCCATACACGGATACTTTATTATTTAACTCGATATGTAGATGATAGTGTTTAAACAGTTTTTACTTAATAATATAATATAACACCTCACCTTATACATATGGATCTGTTTATTATTATCTCATATCGATGTAATGTATGTCGGTAAAATATAGATTATTTATCGACATGTAATTCCGAGCGATATCCCTACACTATAACGTAGTAAATAATACACATCGGGCATTAGAATGAGATGATCGGTTATCATCGACTCTGTAGAGCGTCGTCTCTTTCACTCATAGGTTTTGACGTTTTGTCGTCGAATTGTCAGTCGTCATATGACATCGTCTGACTAAAGATGTGTACATTTTTTTTAAATATAATTGATATTTCCAATTCAAAATTACTTTACTATGGGAACTAACAATGGACGCGAAAATCTTTAAAAAAATCGCATTGAGGGAGGGAGACGGAAAAACATAACGCTTTTTACTTACGTGACGATTTCTATCAGACAACTCCTATCGCAAGCCGTGTTAATTAGATTTGATTCCAAAAACATAAGTAATAATTACTTAAAGAAAATTTTCATAAAACGTAATTAACAGCTCTGAATAGCTACAGGAGTGTTAGGATTTAGTGCGACAGAGACGATGCTCTACTTAAACGGAATTGTCTCTTTCTGAAACCCGATGTGTAACATTCAGTGCAGTTTTAAGACGATGTCGTGGAGGATGTCCAAAGTGCAGTAGCTCCAACTCCTCGGATATCATAACCTGAGTGTGACGTCATCGTCGATTGGTTCCGGCTCGCAGCAGGAGACGAGCTCCTCGAAGGTGATGCCGTCACAACTCTTGGATATCGTGGAGATGCTCTTGAACAGCGCCTCCGTGTCCAGGTCCTCAGGCAGCTTCGTGAGGAACTGCGCTGCTGATATGAAGTCCATGTCTTTCAGCTCGTCCTGGTATAAGTGCAGAATACCTAAGGAATTTATGAAATCTTAATATACCAGGTGAATGTTTAGACAATAGCAATATTTATGGAGGGTACTCTGCACTCGATTCTGGTTTTAAATCAATTAAAAGAATAGGTGCTTAGTATTTGATCTAATTATCTATAAAAATACAAATATTATACACATGTCATTATGTACATGTCTCTGTTAAAGTACAGTGTCTATTCTAAAGGTGGTAGAGCCAAGCTAAAGCTATTACTGATTTCAGCATGATCGTGTCGGCTCGCCCACGGCACTACCACCAGACACACAGAAACACTTACGTCAAGTAATAGTGCTTGCGTTGTTGCGTTTCGTTCGGTCAGTGAGAGCGCCGGATAACCCACCTCCCCTCCACCTCCTTCCTCTCCTCTCCCCCCTTCCCCAAGCACAGGCTGGCAACGCAATTGCGACTCTCCTGGTGTTGCAAGTGTCTATGGACGGCGGTGGTCACTTAACATCAGGTGAGCCACCTGTTCGTTTGCTTCCTATGATATATAAAAAAACATGGTAATAAATATGTGAATTTAGGTAGAAATTTGTAGAAGTGGGTAAGAATAAAATAAATATATATAAAAAAGTGTAATACCGAGGGCCGTGTAGAAGAGGAAGGTGTCTCCGTCGCGGAGGAAGAGGTCCCAGACCCTGCAGGCGGCGTCCAGCGGCATCGCCTTCGCGAACGCCGTGTACACCCATTCCAGCAGGTACAGCTCCGGCGCGACTGCCCCCGCCACCTGCGGCACCTGCCGCGCCAGCACCACCCCGTACGCCTTCCACAGCCGCTGCAACCCGACACACATACACTACATTCCAAGTCCACCACAATCCCCGCATCCCTCCCCCCACTGCTAATCAAGTAGGGCAGTAGTCAGCAAACTCCTCATCCGAAAGAACCAAATATAAACAACACAAAACCGAAACCTATCCAAAGAGTATTATTTTAAAATTTAAGCTCTGCTTGTCTATGTATATTTTTATCGAACTAATTAGAATTGAAATCACACTCTCGAGCTAGCTTATGCTAAGTGTCTTTTTTGTGAGTGACTTAGATGTTTCCTAAAAATGTGCCTCTTTTCTGTAGGCTTCCGTAATTCATAAATGTTTCCTTGTCTGTTTCATGGCAAGTTAGATAATATACCGTGTCTGCACTAAATACTTTGTGGGAGAGCCGCGACTGAGGAATAAAGGTGCCGTATACAGCCCGCGAGACGTGTTTTGCCGACGATTGAAGTATAGGTACACCAGGCCATCGGTCCACAACATTCTAGACCAATCCCCCACCGTTCTACAAGCAATGCTCCCTTTCCATCCTTCTACACACATCGCCACCAGCCATTCTAGGAGCTATGTCCCCTCGCCCACTGACAATAAAGTTAACTAGGGCATAGATACACTCGATCCTCGGTCCAACACAATCTCCAGTTCCACCATACTACCAGAAATGTCCCCTACCCCAATGCCTATCAAGACAGGTGAGATGATTATAGATCACTAGATCGTCGATCCAACATACTCTGGACCAATCCCCATCATTTTACGGGCAATAGTCCCCCCAACTGCCATTGAAATCAAGTTGGAAATAAATATACTAAATCGCCAGTTTAGCATACTTCGCGCCAATCCTCACCATCTGTAGTTCAGAGTTAACTGGTTTTCTTAAATCTATTGCAATTTATATTGTGACATCTATTTATTATCTTTACCAACAAAAATATTTTTATTATACCTGTAGTATAAATTACCTTTTTCTTATTATCATCATGTATGAGTCAATCATAATCCAGGCTTCTAGCCTCTAACAAGATATTAAATAGACGTCACAATTAAGTATACTTATTATGAAAAAAAAAAGTATCGGCAAAGCGAATCAAAATCGTGTACGAACGCTTTCGTATCAACTCCCAATATCGAATACTTTTGATGGTAGAAAGGAAAACTTATACCTATTAAATTGGGGTTCCTTCCTTGGGAAAGTAAAATAAAACACCTTTTTTTTTGTTACCTGCATAGTGGCGCCATCTCTAGTGAAAGCAGCGCGCAGCACGCGACCGTTGAGGAGATTCGCGAAACACACGAAAGCCTGAGGGGCTTCCATATTCAGTATCAACACCGCAGCTATGAACGACATGCCCTGAAAAACCATCAATTTCACTAGAAAACTATTTCTAATTCACCGTTCAATATATACTTCGTTTCCGTAAAATCACATCCAAAAAGGTAATTATGAGTTTTTGGCGGAATCTCATGTAGCGAATTTTATATTTTATTCATAATCTTGTGTTATTTGGCTCTATGCTTTGTAATACTGGTGGCATTTGACGTAATATATAGTTCGGTTATTGTACACAAGAAAAGTGGATGAGAAATACCACGGAACATGAATTTTGTGATGGCACAAAAACTCTCTGGGAAGTCCTAACTAGACGGCCACCATCTCGTTAGTTCATTGAAATGATCGCAAGACACTTGTAATATTATTATCAATTCGATAATACCAGTAATAATCTGGAAGATTGGTTGCCAAACAAAAAAAGCAAGCAAAGAAACACACAAACTCACATCCGCATTTATAAGATTGATATCAATATCCCGCTGTATGTATCTATAGCGCGTTCAAATTAGCCCAAAAAATCGACCTTGAATATTTTTTTTTCGCACTGGCGGGAGCTTTTCAGGATTTCAATAAAATGGCATCCCTAACGTTCATATAAATTTTTAGATTGTTGGGAATCTATGCAAGGGGATCGGGCTAATAGCACAAATAATACTTACTTGAACGTATCCTATGTCGGGTCGATAGCACACGTACGCAGCCAAAAGCTCATGTAACACATCAAAATACGGTCCACCGGGTTGAAATATGCACAAATGTGGGAAAGTCCTCGCTATATCCAACTGAATTAACTCCATAGAGCACTCGTCACCGTAATCCAATAAATTCGGATTAGACTTCGAACAACACTTCTTCGGTTCCGTATCCGTTGAATGAGACTTGAGATTCTGCTCGCTGTAATTCCTAGGGATCCCTAATCGGGGTTTGTCCTCCTCCGTTCTTAATTTGTCCTTCTTGGATTCAGTTTTAGGACGAATTTCGTCGAACTGAACCTTGTCACTATCGACAGTTTTACAACAGCACTCTGTGTTGTTGACTTTTAACCGCTTTCTTCTCAACTGAGCCTCATATAACTTCTGCTTTGCTTTAGCGACGTAATCTTGGTACATTTCATGTGTTATATTCAGTTTGTTTTCTATCGCTAATTGCCAGACTCTACCTCGAATCGCTGGCGGCAGACCACACCACCATAACTCTAGAGTGCGTTTTGCGTTCTTCCTACAATTTAAATAGTTTAGGTTATAATTATTTTTTTCGAATTGACTACTCTATTGGCTTGACAGGCCTTTATAGCCTCACTGGATATAAGGCACTTCGCCGCTTGGCTACAAGCTCAAGGATGCTAGAGTGGCCGAACCTCGGCTTGGGCTGTTCCCATTTATAATCTATCTAACATCTCTTTTTATCTTTCATTTTTTGAAGCGATAATGGCTTGATAGACTTTTAAAAGAACGGGTCGATCGACATAGGTTCTAAACCTTGCACCCTCGGACCTTTTGGTGAAGGAAAACACCGATGAAACCATAGCAAGGTTGTAAGGCTTTTTCTAAGTCTGACTTACTATCTACCACCCTCAAATTGAAAATATATCACCAAGCATCTGTTAGTGTGTTTCGGAAGCGTTTTTACTACCTTAGAACACATCGTCATTTAACATCAGATGAGATTGTGATTAAACGGTACAAAACCTATACGGTGTTATTACAAAAAAGTTAAATACGTATTGAACCCTGGCTTTAAAAAGGTCTCATATTAAATGCACCGCGGTCGCTGAATGTTCGCCATCTTGTTTTTTTGTCTCGCTTTGGTTATGTTAGGTTAGACTTGTGAAAAAGGATAACGCGAACTTGCCTCGGGCGAGCGCGGTGCATTTATTAGGAACCTTTTTTAAACCAAGTATTTAATACGTATATAACTTTTTTGTAATAAGACGGATAAAGTTTAAAAAAAAACTAACCGGACTCTTTAACTAATTTTGTATGAAACCATAATTAATTTTGATTAACTCATAAAATCGGAATTCTTAAACACCACATTCACTGATAACGTCAAAGACACTCGCATAGTATTGTCTGAACACAATGAACAACAAAGCCGGCACAAACAAACAAAGTGTTGTGTTTAGTAAGACATCAACGCATTGTTTAACGTAATTAGTTCGACCTGGTTTCGTGCATGTGAAACATATTGTGCCCGGACACTGTACACACTTCGACTTTACCAATTGCACGATTTGATCACTGTCTTTTAATGTATTATATAGTACTCACTTACATGAAAAAGTAGTTCGCAACAACGGTATTTAAAGTAATATATATTCGAAAACTTTTAACATAAAAAATGTACATAAACTTATTAAAATAAATGTTTATATATAGGTGATGCCATTTAGGTTCTACAGTAAGGTTCTAGACCATTACCGATTTGTTGGGTGATAAATTTAAGGACCAGGTCAAACAAATGTTAGTTTCTAAACGGTTTATCTCTATCTTTGCACATCCACTAAAACTAATGTGATAAGTAAAGATTATTTACATAGATAAAGGAGATGATAAATCGATCGTTGTTTGGTCTCATGATGTTTTAGCATCAATAAGTGCATTCTCACACCCTCACTTGAATAAAGTATTTTTTTCTTTATTGCTTGAAACTTGAAACGACAACAATATAGCAAATTTTGGCTAATTGAAACTATAATTGAACTCAATCGCAAATACAAATCTTTATAGTAATATGGTATAAAAAATACTAGTGTTCTCTCGCCCAGTTACTGTTTGCACTGGCAAAAAATTCTCTTAGCAATAAATATGAATTTAGCTCTGAAAGAAGAAACTGTGACTTCAGTTATGGTGTTTAGAAATAAAGAGAGCTATAGCATATTAACACCACCGCTGATATTTAAGACCCACATCTCAAAAACGAAATATGTATCAAATTTTTTAAGATTAAAATTTCACATTACATTATTTGTTATTGTTCAAGTTTTTCAAATTTTGTACTAAATACGCTATATTTTTAAAACTTACACTGTCTACGGTCTGCTGGCCAGTGCATCATGCGGTTTTGTTTGGACTTTAAACCCTTGTTTTGCACGGTTCAGGGGTTAAGTATAACTTACATGTTCTCCCAGTCTGGCAGTATAGTCTGCGTCCATTCCTTGGCGTGCCTCGCGAGCCGTTCCTCCAGCCTGAAGGACTCTTGCATACGTGCGTGTCTCGCTGCCGCCTCGCGTTCCACCCTCCGTCTTGCCGCCTCAACCATCCGTGCGTGTTCTGCCTTATGCCGGAGCGCTTCTTCAGTACATTTCGCAGGTAAATTAGATGGTCTGAAAACATTTATAAGCTCATTTATAAAAAAACTAACAAAGAAGATTATACCAACTGTTCCATTACGATTATGTGATTAAATAAAATCTATTAGTCGTGAGTCATGGTGGTCTAGTGGGTTGACCGGTGAATGTCATTCCGATGTCCGCAGGTTCGAACACGGCATGTACCAACGATTTTTTCAGAATTCGCGTACATTTACCAATCGAAATTGGTAACACTATCTATCGGCTTACGGTGAAGGAAAACAACGTGAAGAAACTTGATCATGAGAAATGTTCTTGTAGTACCAGTGTATGTGGGAAAACAGAATTTTGGATTTCTTAGATTTTGAAATCGCCAATGCGTCGTGGGCTGGCGTGGTTATTCTGCCCATAACTTCCTTCGGGAAGAGGCCTATAGCCTTGCAGTGGATCTCGTACAGTCTGGTGATAATGACAAAAGTGATAATCTCAGTACCTGGTTCATTCGTTCATTCATTTTTTATATGGGGTTCCATTAACTCAATTTTTTTACTCTTCCGTACGATTTTCAAATATTTTCTTTCATACAAAACCGTGTCCTGATAATTACAAACATAACAAAGTATTAGCCGAATAGGTACAGTCGTTTTAAAGTGCTGCCGCATATTACATTCGGCATTTTTTATTGATATAAATACATGGAATTGAGGCTTTTATACATTAATCATAACTCAATTTAAAAGAAAACATCGATTTAAAAATTAAAAAAGAAGTAACATTAGTAATGTAATAATCAAATTATTTCGTTACCCCTTCTATTAATCTAAAACTGTATCGTCATATATTATAATATATTCCCATTAGTAGTGATCATTGAGCATATAGACTCTAACACGGAAAACAAACATGTAACGCTAGCGGAAATAGAACTTATGCCATATGTTGCTTTAATTAAGCAACTTGATCAACATTTAAGTAGGTAAATATTTACTGAATATTACACGATCATAAAACTTAGATATTGTTAGAACATCACCAGTACATTTAGAAGTAACGAAAAAACACCACAAACCTGCTCTTCGTAATATAATTACATTACACGTTGTTAGTAGAACGTAGAATTGTAATTAACCTTATTTATTAAACAGTATCGTTGTATTCAAGATTTACTTGCTACTTCTAACGCAAAGTTTGAATTATTATATTCGCTTCTATTGAGATCTTCAAATGTACTGCAAAGGTTTCGAATATTCAAAATGTGGATATTATTATCCACCAAGTTTATTTTCAAATCTTATTCCATTATTCTCCAGTACTCCTTAGATACAACATTATTAATTAAATCGATATTTCAATAAAAATACAAATTGTGCCCTGTTTGTTCTAGAATCCAAATTAATACAGTCATGAGTTAGCACTATAAGCGGCCGATCTCAATAATCCAACCCTAGTTGAATGTTAGTAGCTATCAGAGATAGATCGTGTATAGTAATCTATCTTTGAATGGGTGGTTGTTAAGATTAATTTTACATTTAATGAGTGAAACAAGAGGCAAACGCTCAGTTTCGCGCCTAAAATGTTACTTTTTGAAATAAGGTTTTTTCCCAAAATTCTTTAGTTTATTCGAGTATAAACTTTACGATTTTCAAATTCTGCATCATCATTAAACAAATCTTTTGCTTTTTTGTAAGTTATAAATTTGAGAGTCCTTTAATAGCAGATTATGCTCCAATAACGGGCGATAAATGGAATTCAAACAAAAGATACTTTGAACAACTAACATTTACTTGTAAGAATGGTATTAAAACTGTTTACTTTTTTTCTATGAACTTCGACAGGTAGTTTATAAGTAAAGTTGGATTTTTTTATCTATCTGTGTTTATTGAAAGAGATAAACCGGCCGACAGATATCACTAATTATTATTTTATAGCCGGTTCCAATAATCTATTTATCTGTAACTGGCAGTTAGAATAACTACTTGAGCTATCTATCGGTCCGTTTAAATACACATATAGATAAAAAATTCTATCTTTCCTTACAAACTACCTGCCGAAAGGTCTGTCCGTTACCCTAGCTACGTAAGTTCATAGAAAAAAAAGTAAAGCGTTTCAATAACATTTTTACAGTTAACTCTCCTTTGTTCAAACTATCTTTTGTTTGAATTTCGCCTATTGTCCGATTTTGAAGGATACGTTTGGAAGGATTTTTAAGTAATATATTTAAATAAAAAACCATGGATTCGTTTAGTAATATTAATGATATTGAAATAAATGAAGCCGGTATATTTCATTCAGACTCGGATGATGCAGAATTTGAAGATCGTAGATTTGATACTCGAATAAACTACGAACGTGAATTTGAAGAATCTGAACTTACATATTTGTAATATGTAAATGTAAACAATATTAGGACACTATATTCTTAGAAAAAGTACAAACAGCGGCAAACCGTGCCCACTTTTTTCAACAAAGTCAAAAATAGCGTTTTGTTACTTTACGCTTTGAAGTTTTAGTATATCGTGAAATGACAAGAGTAAACTTTGTTCAATAAATATTATTTTTCAATAACAATTTTTTTTAAATATTGTTATTACTGAGTCATGATAATTTTAGTAAACATAAACATGAAACATGCTTAATAATGTTAATTTTAACCATGACATCAAATGTTTTAAACGCAGAAACAAAACGTATCTGAGGAACGCTCTTAACTGGGGTTAGAAGATTATATCGATCTGTGACCTTATTCGAGCTCGTAGGAATACTGTTATTGAAACAACCGTTCTTAGATAGATTAGGAAACACGATCTATCTCAGATACCTACTTACACTTAACTAAAGTCATATTATTGAGAATGGCTATTAACTGTCAGTTATAGGTATAACGATAGATTATTGAAAACGATTATAGGTCATACATCTTATC
The DNA here is from genome assembly GCA_036509395.1 of Antheraea yamamai. Classification (NCBI taxonomy): domain Eukaryota; kingdom Metazoa; phylum Arthropoda; class Insecta; order Lepidoptera; family Saturniidae; genus Antheraea; species Antheraea yamamai. Next base: position 17,633,260 of record AP028434.1, on the reverse strand, counting down.
ATTATCCAAACAAATCTCCACTAAAATATTAACAACGCCTACAATTTCGGATTTTAAGTTTTAAATAAATTTTAAGCCACACCCATCCCGCCCCATTCCTGGAGAAATAAAACGTCCCGTAAGATAAGTTACTAGGGGTGTGCAAATAATGCTCGAATCAAATAATAATGTTCGGCACACACACAAGAAAAGAAAAAAGCCCTGATAAACAAGGGCTACAGGGCAGGAGAACGATCGCGCGTCCTGACAGTCCATGAATCCCAGGGATTGACTTCAAATAGGCGGTGATCTTACAATCAATGGGCAGAAGGATGCAAATCCACGATTGCGTTTTACACGATATAGTAGCAATATCCAGACACACCAACGCCCGTGTCTACTATATCGACATGGCCGACGACGCTATTAGTAGGTTCATCCATCGGGCCGTGGACGCTCCGGCGCGGGATATTGTGGATTATAATTTAAAAACGGCTATAAAAGGTCAAAATGAAGGCAGTAATTTAAGTTCAGAAATAATAAATGGCTGAGTTATAACTTTGTTTTTCCCTATCCAAACTTATATAGTTTAGAGAAATTTATCCGACACAAAATACATATAAGAGTTATTGAGGCATGCATGCTTGGTACACATGCTTGTTTCAATAACTTATATACGTATAAATAGGTAGCTTGTTAGCTCAGATAGGTCGCGAATATTGCATAAAACAGACGTCAGCCCAAGCCGAGGTGTACCGCGCATCCTAGAGCTAGTTGCCAAAATAAAATCAGCCGAGTGCCTTAAACGATCACCTCAGTAGTCCGGTGAAGCTGTAGAGACCTGTCCAGGTCAATAGCATAGACAGGACGAAAAAAAAAACAGTAATTTAAGTAAAATATCCGATCTAAAATAGTTAGTTAATTAAAATGTGTCGTTACTTTTGCATAATGAGGTTAATCCAATTTTAATCACTCACAAAGCATGTCTCACTTTTTTAAGATTTCCAGTTACGAAGTTCAATTTAAAATGTTGCTGCCGTAAAAGATTTTTGGATTTATTTTATGATCACATCTTACATGTACAAAATTTGAAGATTTTGAAAAATAACTTAAAATATTAGGAACGGTTAAAATTGGATTTAGTTCATTTTGAAATGTAACGGCACAAATAATAACAATAGCTGGTCACAATTAAACCGAATTTTGACATAAATCATAAATTAAACGAAAGCAGAAAAAAGGTGCGGACAAAGAGTTTGCAGAGAAAAAAAGTTATGTTCGATTCGTATTTCGAAATTCGTTAACTCCGATATTCCCACACCCCTATAAGTTACCCAGTGTTAGCTACCTACGGATGGGAGGGGTACGAACAACAGATAGTAGGGGATGACGGGGGACGGTAACGGGGGTTGGAGTGAGGTACGGGGTACGGGGTGATGCACCGGGATAACGTTGTGACTCAGCTACTAGTTGGCAAAGCTACTGGACGTTTGCGATCTGTTACTGCCCGTAATCTGTCGGTTGACTAATATTTTCTTTGAGTATTTTACCGTGTTTCGGTTAGTTATCAACAAACAGTGTACTGTAATGGATATCATACTGGTATGTAGATAATTTTCGTAAGTTTAAAGCGATATAATATTAGAGGTGTGCGAATAATGATGCTTTATTCGAATTGCGCCTTGAATATTCAAATATTATTAAAATAAGGTAGAATTATTAAACCACTACAAGAACACTATAAGAAAAGATACATTTCCCACTATTTTAATAATTCAAATAAATAAAAAGTGTATCGTCAAAAAAAACAATTATTATTTAAAAATCAAAATTTAAATGTTCTTGAATAAGAAATTTCGATATTTTTTTACAATTTCATATTTTAACAGGTTTCTAGAATTTTGTGCTTTTAATTTTTATAACATACATTAAAAAAATCAGTTTTATATTTTGGCGCTCAAAATTCTTTAACAAACTAGTAAGGCACAAACGTATAGCTTTTACTCTATTTGAATATTTTATACAACCATTTATTAATTAAGAAATCGCTTATAGTTTACAAATAAAAATAAATGACATTTAATTTCTTGAATTTGTATTTTTTTTTTGCATAGAAACTTAAATTGATAATTTTATAACGTAAACAATAGTGAATTCTCTTATCTTTATATATAAATTTCTTCTGTACGTGTGTATGTCACTGAACTCCTACTAAACGGCTGTACCGATTTTGATGAAATTTTGTGAGCGTGTTCGAGTGGATTCGAGAATCGTTTAGATTCACATTTGGACCCGGTAGTTGGCATTAACAAGACAGGACAACGTCCGCCGGAACCGCAAGTTTATTATGCATTTTCAAACTAGTTTAATTACAATCCCTTTGACCTTTGAACTAAAGTCGTATATTAATAAATATTTAGTATTTGATAAATATCAAATTAGTTAAAATTATTACAATAGTTTGAATTATTAGCATGATTGAAATTATTTGCAATAATCCGAATAGTTGGAATTATTCGAGTAGTTCAAAGTTTGAATCGAATTATTCGGTTCGATTCGCTATCGAATAATACGTTTATTCGAAATCCTAAATAATATTTATCATATCGTATTATGTTTTAGAGAACTAAGAAATCTATGAACAGTGAAGAGGTCGCTTTACTTATGGATCTAATAAAGAGAAATCCAATCTTGACCAGCAAGGAGACTAACGCCGCCACCAACAGAATCAAGGAAGACACTTGGAATTCCTTAACCACTGCATTTAACGCGAAGGGTCTGTTTGTTCCTCGAACCAGAGAACAGTTGAAATTGAAATGGGAAAACTTAAAGAAGGCTGCTCGAAGCAGAGCCAAACAAATAAGTTTGCATAACCTAAAGGTAATATTATATTACATACATAGTACTAACATACATATAATAATAATGTAAATCTAAGGAGTCTGTACTTTTTCGATTTTCGTGAAAAAATTTGTTGCAGGTGTCTAGGAATAAGTAACTGTCTGTCTGTCTATCCGTCTGTTTGTTTGAACTCGCATCACTGCTAAAGTACTGCGTTTCTGATAAAACCTTCTAATGAAAATCATAAAGCATATTCTCGAGTAACATTTAGTCTTATTGAAATCGGTTAAATCTATCAAAGGTTATTGTAATTTTAATGACGACTCGACTTAAGTACGAGATAAAAGGAGAGGACTTAATACATTCAGATGATTTTATTAGTCACTGAACATTAGGTTCCAGGCGGACGGAGTCGCGGGCACAGCTAGTAAAAAATATAAAGATATACCAAATTTTCGGCGGGTTCTTGGTCTGTCGTGTAATGGCTTCTATATTTTATTCATAACTAGCGGGCCCGGCAGACGCTGTCCCGCCCTGACTATAAAAAAAACCTTGACAAATTATATACTAAAATCTTCCTCGTGAATCACTTTATCCACTGGTGAAAACCGCATGACGATCCGTTCAGTAGTTTTGAGTTTATCGCGAACAGACAGACAGACAGACGCGGTAGGGGACTTCGTTTTATACCATGTAATGATTTTATGTTATTTGACTCTATATTAGGTAATGTTAGTAGCATTGTACGTAATATAGTTCGGTTATTATGCACAAGCGAAATGAATACGAAATATTATCACGCAGAATTAATTCTGAGATTCCACAAAAAAAATCCCTAAAAAGTTCTAACAAGGCTATCAGATTGTTAGAACATTGAAATTACCACAACACACTTGTAACATCATTACCTCCTCGACAATGCCAGTAATATTTTAGAAGATTGGTTGCAAAGAAAAATGATATATCTAATCTATGTTTTAGACTGATCGTGGTGAGCAAGATTTCACCCCTCGGGATGAGATACTGGGAAAAGTGTGTGAGATCCTCGGGTCTACCACCACTAGTACCGTAGTGTCTTCCGATGATGATAGTGTACCACTTCAAATCGATTTAGATGCTACCAGTATTAAGGTAGAAAGAGCCCCTGCTGATACTCCTACAAAAGGTATTATACGTTTCATATCTAGTTATGTTTTTGTAGTGTATTGATTGATTGAATTTAATTGTAAATATGCTTCTTGTTATATAGACGTGGAAACAAAATCAAAAGAAAATGTATGCGAAGATTCTCATAGAGCTGAGATTACTGGGACGTCGAAAAGCGTCTTTCTATTAAAAAGGTCAAAACAGCAAAGACTAAAACGAGGTATAAAATGTTCTTAAATTTCTTCAGATTTCAATTTTAAAGTATTGTTTATTATTTCACATTCTAACATATCGACGGAAGGTAGCGGAATTGTCGGCACTTGAAAAACCCAACTTTACACCAAAGCCAAAAAACTTTTTCAAAAATTCATAACGCCTATTATCTATACTAATATTATAAAGAGGTAAATTTTGTGACTTTGTGAGTTCGTGACAATGTGAGTTTGTGACGTTGTAGGGAATAATCTCAGGAACTATTGGTCCGATTTGAAAAATTCTTTCAGTGTTATATAGCGAATTTATTGAGGAAGGTTATAGGTTATATATCATCACGCTAAGACCAATAGGAACAAAGCACCAATGAAGAATGTTTCAGAATCAGGTTTTTTTCCCCTTGAGAGCTTCCGCTGCGTGTTACAGTTAGCCCAAAGTAACTATTCCACGCGGACGAAGTTGCGGGCAGAGACTAGTATTTATAGAGATAGAAAGTTAAAAATTGGTATGTACTTGTATAGCAAGCAATTCCAACTTTGTAACACATCTCTGTAACTTTGTAACATATAAACAAAGTAGTATCTATTTTATTTAAAAAAAAATGCATATTTTACTCTACTTACATTTTTTTAATGTGTAGTTCTAAAACTAGGCAAAAACCAAGGTCGTATCGGTATAAAATTTAATCGTAGGAAAACGAGACCCAGACCATTCGAAGCGGTATTTTTTTTTATACAAGAATATGATAAAAAGTAATTTAACCCAAACTGCAAGTTACGACATTTCCACTTTCTACCGTCGATATGTTGAAGGAACTACTCTATTATTTCTATTTTGTTATGAATAACAAAATGTACACCCACCCCCTCTAATAACCACTCAACATGTAATAAACAATTGTTTATAAGAAATAAACGGTTTTTGTTTTGTATTTCAGTTAGAAAGAATGCAGAACTCAAGTCTCGGGTAGCACGTAACTATGCCATAGCTCGATACTTCGAAACTAAAAAACAAAAATTACATTTAGAAATTAAGCTTCTAAGATTAGAGTTAGAAGAGAAAAGAAATAAAATCTCCAAATGAATAACTTTGTATTAATGTTTTGGCCGACATAACTCAGGTAAAATATGTTAACTGTAGTGTCTATTATTAAACTTTTGTTAAAAAAATTATTATATTATTAATAGTCATTTAATAATGTTTAGATTAGTAAGTAATCTTTGTATTGGAAAGTTAGAAGTGTCATAAATAATATGATGTTATTGTAGAGCATTCATAGAAGACAAATTTGTTTTATAATTTAATAAATTATATTATATAGTACTATACAATATAGTATAGTATCAGACTTTCAATCTGTATTTACAAGTGATATACCATCCAAGTATTAAAGAAGTTTGTAATCAGTGCTGCCCTCTCTGCGTAATAAGCTTGATCAACATTAGCTGATACTGGGACTTCTACTACAGTTTCAATTTCCACCTCTGGTAGTATATTAACCCGATTATTTAGCCTAGAATTATTATGTAATACAGCTGTAGCTACAATTACTGCATTGACTCGTACAAGATTTTTTTTTTTCGAACTGACCACGATTTTGACCTAACAAGATCTTAACAGCTTCACCGGACTACTAAGGCGAGCGCTTAAGGCACTCAACCGATTTTATTTGACAATTAGTTCAAGGATGCACGGCACATCTCGGATTGGGCTGTTGCCTGATACATGCAATTCGCGACCTATATGAACTCATACAAGACTCAAACCAAAGTTAGAAATACTATTGGAAACATTTTTTCCACACAACAAAGCATCTAAAAGAAAGGAAATTAATTAAAAATTATTTCACATATTTCTTTTAATATTATTAAAATGCAAGGTATTAACCCTTCAATGCTTCATGTTTGAATGTGAGCTTCATTTTAGATTTATTCACTTTTAATTCGATGATGGAATATACGAATCAGCAGGTATGGTTTTAAGGAATATGCACTGTCCCGAAGAAGCAATCTGTTGGTCATACTGTCCTACTTTCACATTAAGCTGATGAAAATATAGTAATTGGATTCGAGTACTTATGGCAATATGCATACCTAATCCTTGCAACATATAATCTATCTAATTAATATTGTATGTGTTGTAACTGTATATAAGTTGTCTAGATTATGTCTATTTTATCTGTCGAATTATATAGCTGCACGTCGGCATGAATTACTTAGAATACTGGCATGTCGTATATTGTTTTTGTTTTATTACGTATGTATTTGATTTACGTAGTATGGGTATAGCTGTAACACTATGTAAATAAATAAATAAAGTCAAGTTCGATTACATTTCTAATTCACTCAACGCATTACCTGACCTAAACATTTCCATAATGTTATATGTAAGTTCACAAAATATATTTTTATGATCAACTATGGGAAAAACTACCAGAAAGTTTGATTTACATATACTGATTTATACATTAACTCGTTGATAGCCACAAGACCTTTCACGAATCTGAATCTGGGAAGCCATTTGTTTTAAAGATATTTCTTGATAAAAATGGTAGTTATAGTAATAATCAAGAAGTTAAAAAAAATGGACTGCCGACAGAAATCAATGAAATAAATGTGTTCTCTTTTGAATTCTCATATTAATTATAGTGTGAATAACAGTATTAAAATTTCAGAACTTATCTATTGGAATTATTAACATTAGTGTGGTTTTGGCTATTGGCACTCGGAGCAATGATTCTATACATTTTTATAAAGTCTATTAATCAATCAAACGTATGATGAGCTGCAAAATATCAATATTACATGTACACAGGCCCTTATACGACGCGTCACTAGTCTGACGCAAGCCGCGTAAGTGCAATGCAGCCGGTCATGCTGATGTAGCATGACATGACGCGAAATTACAATTTATCTCCTGCCAAAAATACCGCGCCAAAACGCCAACGCGCCTAAAGGTGTTTTCACTTCAAAAATGTTGTTTTTGGAAGAATAACATGATACAAATTACCCGGTAATTTATTTGCAATTTAGTAAGTATATTTAAAACTGCAACACAAAGTTCATGTAAGCCAAATCTGTTTTTTTCTCTGTTTCCTGAAGCTACCGATTTATATTTACACTGATATATTACTACTTTGCTCGTAACTGTTGAAATACGACAACTAAAGAAAGGACGAGATAACTCATAGTGGGCCTCGTTTCAAGTTCATAAATTACGAGATATCTCTTCGCTGGCAGTAAAAGTGTTAACTAAACTTATACGTAGAGATTAACAATGTATTATTTTAAGCCAAATATCATTTTCGTCGTGTTTCCATCAAATTATTCATTCCAATTATCATTAAGACTTTATCTTCCTTTTTAATATAATCTCCCAATTCGATTTTTCCATCTTTTATTCCCCCTGATACCAAATATGAGAAGAATATTATATATGTAAATCTATACCTTTAAACGATCAATTCTTCTATATTTTTATATTGTTATATATTCAGGATCTCGGAAACGGCGGCAGCGATTTCCGTGAAACTTAGTATGTAGGTGGTTTCGGGGACGATAAATCGGTCTAGCTAGATTTCGTCCATAGAAAACTTTTTTATCTGAGTTTTCAGGAAATGAAAAAATATAGCTAGAATATAAAGGTAAATTTCACCGCCGCTGTCAAAACAAAAATAGCTCAAATGGAACTCGGCTGCTTCGAAAACCGTCTACTTAGCCCCAATTCGAATCCGACTGAGACCAAAAGAGAGATATTTTTTTTATTTTTTTTTTGTTTTTTTGATATAACATGCTTATTTTGTGATGCAAACCTAACAGTTTATTTTAATTTAAAAATGTTTTTAAAGAACCGAGCTAGGCTCGGTCGTCCAGGTACTATGGTTTAATTTCTGAAGACTCATTACACAGATACTATAACTTTTTGAGCTAATCTGTGTATTATTTTTGCAAAATTAACGTTATCTCTGAACTCAAAGTTGTACAACTTATGGCCATGGGTTTCCTGTTGCAATCGGTAATAAATACATGATATATAAATACATCTACATATAAAAAGGCAGTAAGGAAACGATTAGGAACATCTCTCTCCTCTGTTTCACAGCCGATTTTCTTCGTTCTTTTTTATTTTGTAGCTATTGACAAGCTTTAGTGTTATCAAAAAATAGAAAAAAGGGTTTTTTTTCTGTATGTAATAAAACGTACAAGGTTTTACAAATTAACGTATAAAACGATTTTTAAGCATAATAATAGAACCGAGATCAGTTTTACATTTCCGCTATTATAACTAAACTTTCCTCATGAATAACTTTATCAACTGGTGAAAAGCGCAAGAGAATCCGTTCAGTTGTTTTTGCGCTTATCGCGAACAGACAGACCGACGTGGCAGAGGACTTTGTTTTATAATATGTAGTGATAATAATCCAATATCGTCCATAACACTCAGGAATAATGTAGCTTCCAACAATTAAAGAATATTTAAAAAACGCATCAGTACTTCGTAATACTACCTCGTACAAACAAATCTTACCACGTTATACCTATATGTGATGGCATATTTTTTGATACTTTTCGAGATCATAATATCGAATCATGTTAAACACAGTTCAACGTAGTTAAAACGAGTGTGTTTTTATGAACATCCATGTAACGGTTGAAAGAAATACTAAGATGTAATCTATTTCTCGAAACATATAATCTGAAACATAAATCTAGAATAACACAAAAGTCGTGCGTAGTAATAATATTCACATAGTTTATAACCGCGCACCGTCATAGGTAACAGAAGCGGAAATAACAAGTTAATGACAGCGTTTGCCTAGTAATTTCTGAGCTGTTGATTGCCCAAGGGGCTCACTGCAACGTTCACAACAGACTGATATTCTAGAAGCCTCTATAAGTCTTTTCAGGCGGTGGAATTAGAAATGCATTTGTCTTGTAGTGGTAATTACTAATAGTTGCTTAGTCGCACGGGTAACAAACAAAGAGATTAAAGTATATACAGTAAGTTATGAAATATGAAATAGATTTTTCTATAAAAAAATCATGTTACTCGAATTAAGAATTCCAAATAACTTTCTATTTTCAAACGAAACTGTTAGGTGTCTAGTAATTTTAGTTGAACTTTAGTGTATTTTAATATTCAAATTGTGATTTTAATATTTTCCTTACTAAAACTAGCTTTCTCTTTTATGCAATTAACAGATCGTTGACATTTAACAGCGGGTAATAGGATTACGTTTTTGTGTTGTAGATGCTGCTTATAAAACTATATTTACATAACGTACATATCGATTTATATGTATCATGTAATACGCAATAATCTATACCGAGAAGGGATAAGTCTTTAAGGTGTTCAATTTACAACTTGTCTTTTTCGAACTGTATTCGCTATTGACGTACCAAAGTCTTAGCAGCTTCACCTGACTACTAAGACGAGCGCTTAAGGCACTCAGCCGATTTTATTTGACAACTAGCTCCAGGGTGCACGGCACATCTCTGCTTGGGCTGTTGCCTGATACATGCAATTCGCGAACTATCTTTATTTTTTACGTGGGGAAATCCCTTATGGATACATAACCCTCTCGGGGGAGAGAGTGGGTTATGTCCGACCCGCACGGACTAAAACCCCACGGTGTACGTCTGCCGCTATAGTTTGGCCGACTCGAGATTTCTATAGACTCCATCGTGCCGCCCCAGCAGTCGACCCAGCAGCAAAAGTGCCGCCGTCGGGCCCCGTCTTATTAGGAGACAGCCGTGTACACCCCGGCCTTCTCCTCCGCCCACCAGACCTGTGCAATGGGAAGATGGCCCCCACGACCCATCTTCGCTAGTCCGGTTACGATGGGAGGAGGCGGACAAACAGCCGCCTCCTCCTGCCTGTCCTCGGTTGGCGGAGACGGTCACTTTGAGGGTCCTCCTCAGGGACGCTCTCCGCCGCCAACTTCTGCGAGACGACTTCCTCGCTACTAGGATAATTTATATTTCGATAAATGTCAATTGTATTGTCATATGTCGAGTATCATCATTACATAGTATAAAACAAAGTCCCCTACCGCGTCTGTCTGTTCGCGATAAACTTCAAAACTACTGAACGAATTTTCTTGCGATTTCCACCAGTGGATAAAGTGATTCATGAGGAACATTTTGGTATATAATTTGACAAGGATTTATTTTTAATGAGGGCGGGACAACGTCTGCCAGGCCCGCTAGTTGTTATTAATTGTAAGTTTCATCAGTCTCGAGCATATGGCGCTTTAAATTAGTTTGTTAACCGAGAACTGTAGGACCGACTGTTGTAGATATTTCATAGATGGAGCCACGTTTTAATTTTGAAAATAGTTTATCATCATTTTAATTCAACATCTAATAACTGAGCCACAGCAACGCGTGGCCGAGTCAGCTAGTTCGTTTATAAATGATAACGTTACGAGGTAAACAAACATAAAAAAAAGATACGACTGAATTAAAAACCTCCTCTTATTTGAAGTCTGTTAAAACGATTCGGTCAACCAAAGAAGTACAGGATGTGAAAGTGATTTGATAGCGATTCTCCACTATAATTATATAATTTTATCATTAGTAATTTCATTGAAGCGTGACGCCCACAATGGCAGGATATTTATTTTTAGACGGAGGGTTAACAGAAGGAATTTGAAACACTCTGAATTCCGACCGTAAAAGTACTTAGTGTTAATCGGCCCATCTGGTGTCTGTATCCGCGTTAGAGAAATTCTCTGAATAGTTTTGTGATTACGGAGCGCGCTGCATATGCATGGCACGTGTGCTTCAGGGAATAACATTTCGACAGATTTAGGGCATTGCGGACGACGCGAGCTTTACGTGGGGCCGTGAGTTAAATGAAAAATGAATTACATCATAATGACGAGGACATTACAAATTTTATGTTTTACATAAATACTTAGAATAGAGTGAATACCGATATATTAGAGGGTAGAGCGCAAAGCTTTTGGATAGGCCCCATTCCGTTAGTGGTGTCCGCCGCAAAATACGAACGCGTACCCCAGTCCGTTCGTGGTATCCGCCGCAAAAAACGAACCCGTACCGAACGTTGCGCATTATAAAAGACGTCCGCGACATATTTTTACCGACCCTCCCGATAAAATAACGGCAGTGAACGATCAGTACCAGCCTGTCTCTCCAAACAGAGCGTCATCACGCCCACGCCCGCGTAATCACAGATCACGCCGCCATGGTCTGGGGGGTCAATTTCGCTCCCGCACACCAGATTAGCCCCCCCTCGGCAGCGGCTCAGGCCTAGGTCCGTTCCCTCGGCGTGGAGCCCTTAAGTACGCTGTCCGCGCGATACAGTGACACAAAATCTTACATCACTGCGACAACATTACACATATCACATCCACACACGTGCACACATACACGCTTACACATGCAAGTGGAACGGTTTTATTTTTTTCCCTTATCAAACTGAAATAGTTTAGAAAATTATACGATACGAAATATATATTAAGAGTTAAGAGAGAGATATCAGGCAACAGCCCAAGCCGAGGTGTGCCGTGCACCCTTGAGCTAGTTATCAGATAAAATCGGCTGAGAGCCTTAAGCGCTTGCCTTACTAGTCCGGTGAAGCTGTTTTGAACTGCTTGCTTGCTAGGGCAATAGCGTAGTCAGTTCGAGAAAAAAAATATTCCTAGACACGAAAATCGAAAAAGTACAGACACGTTACATTTACATTCTTATTATATGTATAGATAACTCTATCACCTATAGTTTCATAATTCTAAAATGGTGTTAATTTATTTGAAACTACTAGAGTGACTATCATTAAGATGGCGACTACATTGTCCTTTTACTCAAAGTTTAAGCATATGTAAATAATGCAAGTGAATTATTAAGAACTATAATGTAATATAAGTTATGTACACAACTGTACGTATTACGTAAAAGAATTTTAAAACGAAATAACTTATAATTAATACTACCAGAGACACAATGGTTTATTAAAATGAGTTTTGCGACTTTTTTTTTATTATAGGAGGCAAACGAACAGGCGGGTCACAAGTGATCACCGCCGTCCATAGACACTAGCAACACCATGGGAGCCGCAAGTGTGTTGCCAGTCTGTACTTGGGGGGATGGAGGAGAGGGGAGGGGGAGATGGAAAAGGGGAGGTGGGCCTCCGTCGTTCTCTCTGACCGAACGAAACGCAACAATGTAAGTATTATTACTTCATGAGAAGGTGGTAGGTAGTACCCCGGGCGAGGCGACTCATTCACACTGAAACCAGCAATAGCTACCTACCTACAGCTTGGCTACTAAATAAAAAATAAATCTTTGTTACGAACGTGAGCTTAATATTTACGATCCGGTTGAAACGTTCATGTTTATATAAAAGTTGTTTTCAAACGCGTTTTATAACGGTGATTATACCATAAATAATACATTGCACATTTCCACAGTACGCTTTTCCAATGCGAAACTGATCTCGACTGATTATGCTTAATAATCGTTTTATACGTTTATTTGTAAAACCTTGTACGTTAAATTACATCCGAGCACTCGTTATTATACCTAAACCTTCATCATGAAGCATTTTATCAACTGGTGAAAAGCGCAAGAGAATCCGTTCAGTAGTATTTGAGTTTACTGCGAACAAACAGACAGACGTGGCAGAGGACTTTGTTTTATAATATGTAGTGATAATAACGCAATATCGTCCGTAACACTCAGGAATAATGTAGCTTCCAACAATTAAATATTAAAAAAAAAAACGCATCTGTACTTCGTAACACTACCTCGTAGAAACAAATCTTACCACGTTATACTTATGTGTGATGCCATATTTTTTTGTACACTTCGAGATCATAATATCGAATCATGTTAAACACAATTCAACGTAGTTAAAACGAGTATGTTTTTATGAACATCATGTAACGGTTGAAAAAAATACTAAGATGTTAATCTATTTCTAGAAACATATAATCTGAAACATAAATCTTGAATTTCATCTATTTATAAGGTTTAGGTATAATTTATCAAGGTTTTTTTAATATCAGGGAGGGACAACGTCCGTCGGACCCGCTAGTTCTAAATAAAGCGAAGGAAGTCGAAAGCACTTGTTAGTATAAATATATATTAATGTCATATTATAATTCTTTATCATATGGATTATACAAAGACAGAATTAAAATTTAAAAAGGTATCTGATTCTCTACCAATAGTAGATCGACATTTTAATTCTTTATGAGTCATTTGTATTATGTCACCAGTTACTCGTATTATTAAGTGTAGCTTTCTATTAAATATCTGACATGTATAACTTTTAGTGTTCTAAAAATTCACTCAAGTTAATAATGCCTTAATTTAAATTCGGTCGGCGCACACCCTAACAGGCTTTTCGTGAATTCCCACATAATGCCATACAGTCACGATGTCGTCCACGTGTCGCGTCGGGGCCATAACAACACCCCTATACATATCTAGATTATATAAGGTAGTCATGATAAAAAAGTCCGATTCGCACTGTACGTAAATGTAAATCATTTACATTTCGTCTGACACAAAAAACCGGTTTAGCTCAGCAAATAAAAAGCTATTCAGATGTATTGAAGCTATTTTAATCACAAATTGGTACTTATAAGTTAATTATACTTTTCTATCATATTATTTTCTCGATAACACTTTAGATTACTCATAGACCTTTTTGTATCTTAATACCGGTAATTCTAAATATTTATTTTCGAAAGCTGACTTATTTCATTTAAACATATATTTAGGAGGAAATCAAATTAACAAACCGATTTCAAGTATCTTACATATGCAATAATTACAAAACACAAGCTCATAACGTTACGTAATACCAATAGTTTATAATTGCCATATCCCAAACAATAAATAAGTAATATATTTAAGATATTAATTCATTTCAATTAAATGTTGTATTATTTTTATTTTATTTCATAATTATTATAATCTATATATAATAAGAGTGACGTAGATAGTTCATAGTTTATGCATTAGATAACTCGCAGAACTCCATTAACGTCGCTCGCAACAATAAAGCATGACATTTGTTTTCCTGAACTTTTCTATTAAGATGTATTAATAATGAAGTAATTTAAATTCTATGCAAAGTATTATGGTCCTGAAGTCAATTAAAGTTTTTAACAACATTCATATGTAATGTCAGTATAAATTTATTACTACATTGCAGGCTGAGAATTACCGTGCTATGTGAAACAACCTGAGCGCAGGTAAATTTATTTTCCTAGTAGGTAACTTGGGTATTTCCTAAAGCAATTATTTCAACTGCAGACGTCATATTAATCCCTGGTCTGATGAAAAATGTAACAAGAATAGTATTTTTATATTATATTCTCAATAAAATAAATTAAAATGCAATATTTCTATTTAAATATTATACTTACCGACAACATATTTTCATTAATTAACAACAATATTTTAAAGCAATGAATTAACCTCTACCATTCGTTACAAGCAAGAAGTATAGACCAATCAAACAAATGACAGATGACGATCATAACATAGTTCAATGTTGCACTGGAAACGACGCATTAATTTGTAATATGTAGTAGTTTTTGGCGGGATCTTGAAATGTCATATGGTCTTTATATTTTATTCGTAATCTTGTGTTATTTGGCTCTATAACGCGTAATATTGGTGGTGTTTTACGTAATACCGTTTGGTTATTGTGCACAAGTGAAGTGGATCGGAAATGATACCACGGAGCATGGATTCTGAGATTGCCACAAAAACTGCCAGGAAAGTTCTAACAAGATGGCCACCATCTTGTTAGCTCATTGAAATTATCGTAAGAGATTTGAAATATCATTACCTACTCGACAACGGCAGTAATAATCTACTAGAAGATTGGTTGCCAAAAATAATAACAAGATAATTGGTAATAAGTTAGTGTTTTTCTATCGAGGTACACTTAATAAAGTCGCAAGTTAATCTCGTGGTCGCTGTGTTCAAATGGCTACAAGAAATTAACTAATCATCTGACGCAGTCTGTGACGTCATATATCTATAGCAATAAGTGTTACGCCGATACATAAAAACCAAGTAAACATTCAAATATTTAAAAGCAGGGCATATAACTGGAAAAAAGCAATTATTGAATGAGAGTGATTCGCAGGTAGCAATATAGTATTATTGCAAATCCAGTCTTACTATAACCGCGAAATAAGACTGTTTTTTTAGCAAATGATAAATTTTTAATTTGGACATAGGTAATATTATAGAATTCTTTAATAATATTATAAATGCGTGAGTTTGTTTATCTCTTTGTTACGCCTTCGCGTATTAACACGTTCCGTTAACTACTCGACCGACAATCATGAAATTTTACATACACGTTGTGAGGGATACGTAAAAGGACATATGTCGGGATATGTGTACTGGACATCTACACATACTTGACATACACAGGCCTCTATACTACGCATCGCTCGACTGACGTGAGCCGCACAAGCGCAATACCGTCGCTCATGTTTACTAGCATGTCATGAGGCGAAATTTATCTCTTGCAAAAAAAATACCGCTCAACGCGCCTAAAGAAGTTTTCACTTCAAAAATACGCGGATAAAAGCTAATACTTTTTTATATCTCGAAGATTAAACCATTATTACACAACGTCGTTAGATTCTAAGAAAACTATAATCAATAAACACGTCACGATGAACGTGACTCGAGAACATAATACCTAACAATTTTCGTAAACCATTTCGATTCGCTGCTAATTACCAGAATCAGTCAAGTCTGACGTCAGAGCGTGACGGAATGTAGTGCCTTCTATGTGGATAACAGATCTCGGTCAATACACGAACTTAAATTTCCTTGCACGACACATAACATAGTTCAAAGTTCGAACTGTGGCAGGTCAAAGTTAATCGGACCAGTAATATATCCTTAAAATATCTGTTCTAAATAAAGTTTTACTACCTTTAACACCGACGCTCGAGGTGAACGATCGGACGAACCACCCACGTACTTCAAATATTATGGATTTACTATTAAAGGTGGGTTTTTTTTTCTTACACTAATGTGACAATGAACTCATCGGCTGAATGGGACCTGTCGCGTCGCGTCGCTTAGTACAATACGATCCAATCGAACAGTAAAAGCGCCGTCAATGTGGTCACCATGTATATACAAATGATATGCAAAGTGGTTTTGAAAGTATCATGAAGCATTCATACCAAAGAGCAACGGGATAATAGCGTACTTAATGCTAATCGCAATATAACAATACACAATATTAGAAAAGTATTGCATTTCTGAAACCACTAGTATATCTTTATATATAAATTTCTTCTGTACGTGTGTATGTGACTGAACTCCTCCTAAACGACTGGACCGATTTCGATTCAGACAGAAGAAATTTAGTAAGTAAAAATAGTATATAGATGTATAATAAAAGAAGATATCTTTACTATAATACAAAGTTAAAATCTGTGATTATTTTGTAGGAGGTAATAATCTCTGGAACTATTGAAATAATTCATTATTAGTTATAGGAGATATATTACTCCTAAATAATGTACGCTATTTTTACGGAGAGAAGAAAACCTAAACATAAGTAACAGCAAATTTTATTTATACAAAATCACTTGTTTAATTCGGGAATCCAATAATTGAATCAATCTATCTTGAACATGCATTGTATAACTACAGTCCACGCTAACATTTTTGACCGCTCTGAATATAGCTCTGCAGAGCACAGCTTTAGCTATAAATATATATTACTGTCCACGCTATTGACCTAGCAAGGTCTTAACAGCTTCACCGGACTACTGATATACCTAAACCTTACTCATGAATAACTTTATCTACTGGTGAAAATTGTATAAAAATATCTGTTTAGTAGTTTTTGAGCTTATCGCGAACAGACAGACAGACGTGAAAGATAACTTTAGATATATAATGTATAACATCGGAACAACTTAAGATAAATAAATGCCAATTTTACATTCCTATAATCATATTTTAACCTGTTTTTGTATTAAATTCTTAACGATATTGTGCGCAAGCTCAAACTTACATCTATTTACTGTTCATACCATAATTTCGAAATATAAAATAATGCCACGAAAAAGGCATAAAAGACACGAAAAAGGGCCTCATTGACATTTAAAAAAAGCTCACAAAATTTAACACGCCTCAAAATAAGGATCGGATGCCGGTCAGGATAGCTGCCTTGTGGCCTTTTTTTGTTGCAAATTTTTGTAATACTGCACTGAAATTAGTGTTGCGTTCTACTCGACAATTTGATGAATTATCGACATCGATATTGAACAAGAAAATATTAAAATCAATATCTGTATACGAATATAATAACAAGACATAAGTAGCATACGCATTAGTATACACCAGCGGTGGCCAACCCTTTTTAAAGCAAGTGCGCTATGAAATTTTTTTACAGTGGGCTGGGCTCATGTTACATCATACATTTTAAGAAACGGTATTTTTAAATTAGTAGGTATTTTGGAAATCTTGCAGCGGGCGTGTTACAGATCAACCGAGGGAGCACTTACGTCCACTGTCGCGGTGTTGGCAACCATTGGTATACATAATTTTAAGATTAATATAAAGATTGGTTTAGTCTAACTAAAATGAATTATATTCTACTAGCTGCACGCTTCGGCTTCTCATGGGTGTACTAACGAAGAAAATAAGACTAAAATATCTCATTACAGTACCATTATGTCATGAAATAAAATGGAAAATGAATAATAGAACGTCAATCTGTCAATATTTTGAAGATTTCCCTTCTGTCTTCTCTTTCACTAACTCCCTCACTTTTTATATCAAGATTCTCTAATCCAATTCCTTCATTTCCCCCTTACGATTTTTCAAACATATCTTCTATACAAGCCTTCTCATAACAATTTCAAAGACGACTAACAAATAATTACGTAAATAGGTGCAGTTTTTCTGAAGTGATGCGGTTACATACATTTGGCAATTGTTTTTTTTTATATAGACAAATGACTACAGTTTCGAATTCTTCGAAGGAAAAGTAAATAGGGTATTGAAGGGTCGACAACATACATGTGACACCTCCAGTGTTGCAAGCGTCCATAGACTGCGGTGACTGCTTAATACCAGGCGGGCCGCGTACTTGTTTGCTACCATCGTGGTATAGAAAAAAAAATGTAATTTTAAATTGCATAAATTACATAGACATGCTCACCTGTCATGTTGAATCAATGCTATAGAACTCGCGACGAGGTCTTCAAATTGTTTCTCGCTAGCCGAGCTACCCTGCCGTTTGTGATGATGAGGTGTATTCGTTGCAGACGACACTGGACTTAGAGAATTGGGATTCTCAGATGCCAGCGTTTTCGCAGCGACGTTCCCACTAGATTTGCTACCGAATATCCGCCACGTGACCGTCGTCGATGATGCTTCGTGGTTCTTCGAAGAGCTGCTGCTCTTCCACGGGAACACTCCCCTGTAACAAAAAGAGTTAAAGCTGAATAAAATGGCGTATTAATAGAGACTGGAGCCGATACATAAAATATTATTTAGGTGCGATTAATTTATCACGATAATCAGTCTATCTCTAAATCTATATATCTTACTAGCTTCTGCCCGAGACTTCGTCCGCGTGGAATAGTTACTTTGGGTTATGGCTAACACGTAGCAGGTCTCAAAAAGAAAAAAAAAACACAAATTTTGAACCATTCTTTATTTGTCCTCCGCCCCTATTGGTCTTAGCGTGATAATATACAGCCTATAGCTTTCCTCAATAAAAAAGCCATCTAACAGTGAAAAAATTTTTCAAATCAGACCTGAGTAGTTCCTGAGATTAGCGCGTTCAAGCAAACAAACTTTTCAGCTTTATACTATTAGTATAGATTTAATCGTATGGCTAAATATAGTATCTACCCTTTATTATCGTCGATTAATTACTCTATTTGTCGTTACGAGGTTTAATATATGTAGAACAGTGCAGCGGACAAAATTTGTTGCTCTTTAGCAGCACTCGGCGAGCACGTGTAGGGGAATGAGACGTACGCTTTCTGCGGACGGGAGTAACATCAGCCCCCACCAATATCTTTATGATATTTAAAAATTAATATCGATTGATCCGATACCGATAAAGTACCACACTAATCGACCGATCGTCATAATTTTTTTTCCTTGTGCGACAATCTGTCTCCTTCCCGGGAGAATAAATAGTAGGTGGGTCGGAGTTTTAATTGGCATTCTCGGTATGTGAACTGTGTCGCAGCCTACTATAATTTACTGGGATTTAAGATGTCTTAGGGTTTTTTTTGTATTTTAGCCTGTAAGTCCTTTGATTTACTCTCATCAAGTCTCTTGCCAAACTGTTTCAGTGGCTCGTTATGCGTTCCTTCTACAGTTTTGTCTACCTATTCCAGAGTTAAAAGGCAAAAGCTATCACACCTAAGTTTTTTCGTGAAGAACGTTTCATGTTATTCATTTCACTATAACGATAGGTGACGTTGCTGTACAATAAACTTCTCTATCGTTCAAGCGATCGTCATAAAATTTGGAATATGTAGATATTTAAATAGAGAGAAGATTATTTTTATATAACTAAATTATTTATTACTAGCTTTTACTAGCGGTTTTGCTCGTGTTAATATACATTTGATGTTGTATGTATTTTTCTGGATGAAAGGTACCCTATGTCCTTTTCTGTTACCCTGATAATTATCTGGGAATTTGTGTATGATCGGTCGAGTAATTAAAGGCATGGAAGCATAACAAACCAACTTACTTTCACATTTATAATATTAGTTAGGAAGTCAGATGACAAATAGTACTTTACAATTACAAAAAAAATAAACCGCCTTCGATGTGAAAAACTAATAAGGCACTAAAAAGCGAAAAATAACTGAATTATTAAATTAACCAAATTAAATAAAAAATATCGATATTTGCGCTACCTAATAATATATTTGAAGTCGATGCCAACCTAAATTCATATCATCTATATACAAAGTTTTGGTCCACTCTCGTGTCATATTTTATTACCTGCAACAAATTTGAAATGTAGGTTGGCATCGACTTCAAATATATTATTAGGTAGGGCAAATATCAATATTTTTTTATTTAATTTGGATAATTTAATAATTCAGTTATTTTTCGCTTTTTAGTGCCTTATTAGTTTTTCACACCGAAGGCGGTTTATTTTTTTTGTAAAAAAAAATTATTTTTCTATTTTTAGTGTGCATAAATATATCTGGTTTGTAATGGGTATAATAAATCGGTTCCAATTTCACGAAAATACGTAGAGACAAAGTGAGTGAAAATCAAATAAACGATTTTTCACCCCCTTAGGGGTTGAATATTTTCTTAAAATTTATATGGGACCACCTCTGAATATAACCAATTCAAATAAAAAAATAATAATTGCAACAAACAACAACAAATCCGCGTGAAGCCACGGCCACGGCTGTTAAAGACCTACATAATAAATTCGACTAGATAACACACTTCTATTTGATTCCTGACGGTTTTTGAGTTCATACTGTACTGCATTTATATTGCGAAATATAAAATTATTATTCTGTGTAATAAAACAAGTACAATGGTACTCTAACATAAATAACAGAGACGATTACATATGTGACCCTCATACGTACAGACAATTATAAATAAACAATGATGACAAAGATCTATCGACGAACCGAACACGTACTAAATGAGCACCGAGAAATAAACATATATGATCTGTTTTAGCGACAAACACGTACAATAGGACATTTCGCATTTAGTACCGTCGTTATGATGATTTAAAAAAAACATACAAATTTAAGCTCATTAGCCATTTTTTTTGCAGCCATAGGTAACCATAGGAATTTGTACATTAATTTCAAATGAACCATAAACATGGATTCATGATAAAGAAAACCATGTTTTTTTTTACTAGATACCAAACACAATAGTTTCTTTACTAGAAATAATTTCTAGTTGAATCTGGTCAAGAACAAAGTCAATAGATACGTTATTGGGAATAAATAACCCATAATTTAAAAACATAGCACGAGACATCATAATCTTGTTACAAATTCCTCTCCACTTTACTCAGTATTTCCTCTAAAGTTATTTAGAAATTGAATAAAAAAACAGAATATCTTTCAGCAGTTGACACGTTCTGTGCCACATGTACCACCGGTGGTACACGTTAAACTTGATCTGTAAGCCACGTGTACCACCGGTGGTACAAAATTTGATAACTATTGAAAACGAAAGAATTACTTATGTCATGTTATGTGATGTAACATAATATTATGTGATAATACGTGATATAGTCCGGTGAAGCTGTGAAGGCTCGTCAGGTCAATAGCATAAACAATTCGAAAAAAAGTGTAATAATACATGTATTCATTGTCAAAAATGGCTTGACAGATGACGTGTTAAAAACGAGATGTTCTTCATTTGCCCCAAACTATGTATCTCAAGTTCGGTTATTATTAAAAGCTTACTTACAACAAGGGAACTTTACACACATCTTGGATCGCTGGTAGCATGAGTTTTAGTGCTAACACGATTACAATCTCTGCACTAAGAATCCTAAAATACTAAAATTGTTTACAAGATCTTTAAATTCAATTAATAGACGAAACCGAAGCAAGTTATGTTTTGATACATTCATAATCAATCATTATTTGATTTTATTATTTATAAAAAAAAAACTATATATTTCAATAATATTCGCGATCAATTTGGAGGTCGCCGGAAGTGACAATAGTGCCAGACGGAATGTCATTGTATGATAATTTGCATTCAGGGTGCGCGTGGGTTTAGGATGTACGATAAACTGTACCCAATTTGTATATTTTGAACATCTCATGTTTACTATAACCATTCAAATTTCATCAATTTTCTTTGTTTATTTAACTATCACTAATTTAGAAAAACCTAGCTGGTAATAGTATTTATATGTACTTAAAATATAGCATAATTATAACAAAACACAGGGTGTATCTTAAAGACACACAATAGAAGTGAAACTTTTATATTACAGAGAAACATTTTAATTTAACAAAAAAACAACAAAAAGCCAACGTCATGCGGTGTTCCTAGGCGGTCACCCATCCAAGTACTGATCGCGCCCGACGTTGCTTAACTTCATACGAGAACCGATGTTTCCAACACTCTACCTGACACAGTGTTTACCCCCACCACTTTTCGTCACACAAAAAGGTCGCCGATCAGAATTTTAAAGCCAGAGCCAATAAGAAGTTTCAATTCAATAATCAGCAATATTGTACGACGGCTTATTTTTTTTAAATATGTAACATAAGGTAATAAGGTAAGGTAGTGAGTGACCTTATAACATTCTGAATATGGAGCTGTGGGAATTATGCTGCACGATTAAAAAACAAATTAGCCACGATTACATATGTTTGTGACTGTGACGTTAGATTATAGCCATAAAACAACAGATCATCACAATTAGCTAGAATAGTAATTAATAACTTTTACTGTAAAGTTATTGACTATCAGTTTTTACCCAGAAGAGAATTGTTCAAGACTTACTATGCAAAAAAATAAGGCGTATACTTCCATTAAAAAGGTATTAATAGTATATTATTTCTATCCCACTTTTATGATTCTAAATTATGTTGAATAAATTTTTATTCATTCTACGTTTCACTTCATAATTTATTTTGGCAACTGAATAAATTCAGACTTATAGAATGACGTGTGTCACTGTAAGTATAAGAGAACACAAAACAACTGTGTTACTCAAATAAATGACGATGCATTCGAATTCAAGAAGGATGTTAAATAACATAATGTTATACAATAAAAACAAACATTACGAAAAAGTAGAGGCTAAAAACATAACTACTGCGTGTTAGTGTTCAATACAGGATATCTATTAATTGTGTATCTCCTAATTTAATTTGTAAAGGGCTCAAAAAGCAGTGATGCGTGAAAAAAAAAACATCGAAGATAATCGATCGACATGAGAAGCATCCATGCAATCCAACGTCCTTCGCACAATTAGCGTTGTAGATTATACAGCAGCCATACACTTAAATGTAGTACCTAAACTAAAAGCAATAAACATTATATTTGAAGAGAATTTTAATGTATGCCTATTAATTATACCAATTATTATAGACTAGCTTCCACCCACAACTTCACTCGGGTTAAGACGTGAAAGCGTAACAAACAAACAAATTAATATGTGCATTCATAATAATAGTTAGGATTACAATTAAATTATGAGTAGATAATACGTCACACGACGAAGATAAAGTTCATAATAAGAAGGACAACGATTTCATAAAACTTGAATTCGATAATGATATACAGAAAACAGGATATCTAAATGATAATCTTTAAATGAATTAAAACCCGCATGACATTCTGCTAGACACTGAACTTTCAATAAAGATTAGGAAAACTCAATGTCAATGATTTTATAAACGAGTTCGTTGTTTTTATAAATGCAACTTAAAAGTCTATGTACTGTTACTAAAATGTTTTTTTTTTAATTTATTTAACGCGTAATAGAGATACATTAATACTCCAAACAAATCTTAGATTTTAACAAACAATGACAATCTTAATATATATATTTCTTGTGTGCGTGTGTATGTGACTGAACTCCTCCTAAACGACTGGACCGATTTTGATGAAATTTTTTGTGTGTGTTCGTGGAGATTCGAGAATGGTTTAGATTCACAATTGGACCCGGCAGGTGGCGCTGCGATCGACTTTTAGGATTTTTTTTTGTTTTCAAGGCAGGACAACGTCCGCCCGGTCCGCTAGTTCATTTATAACTTCATTTGACACGTTATTCAAACATTTATATTAAACGTTACACAAATTGTTATCTTAAAGCATAATCGCAATAAAACAAAAAAAAAAAACGAATATTTTGAATAATAATTGTTCTAAAGACTAATCTGTACATAGTGCTGAGAGAAAAAAAAGGCGGGAATCATGCGCAGCTGTGTCGCGATCGGACCGCGCTTGGTACGCGGTGGTACGCGACGCGCGACTCGCAACACGGATAACCAACACGACCTGTCGACATGTTAACGCCTCGCAGGTGCCTACCTCGATTGATATGTTATTTTACCTACTTCAAAACACAACATCATTATTTAAATTCTGAATTGCATACAGTACAGACAATATTAAACTAATTTTTTTCATCAATATGTAATTCACAACAGTAGATTATTCTTAGAGAGTAGCTTTCACATTTTTCTGGGTTTATAGAATGATTAGTTCTAGATTTTGAGATTCAATAAACTTACAAATTAAATTAATTCGTCACTTACAAATTCAACAATAAATTGCTCGACTTGTATTCAGTATAATCAACGATTTACATTCATTTCTAAGGATTATGAACTCAATACTTACACCGGTTTCGCCATAAAATGCTAAGTTGAGTTCTGTGAATCGGTTCAAATGTACTAAGCAGGAGCCGCCATTAGATCTCAATTGACGATTAAATATATTTATTTGCACAACTTTCACTACATAAAACCATTCGATTCCTGGAAATTCACACAAATCATTAACCGAATGGCTTTGATGTGACTTTATTATTAACGATATATGAGCTAATGCAACTCTTGGCAAAGAGAGTTGTGGTCCGGTGAAGCTGTTAAGACCTTGCTTGGTCAATAGCGTAGTCAGTTCGAAGAAGAAAAAAAAAATCTTGGCAAAGATAGAACTATTAGCGAAAGTTAGGTAAATCCATTCAAGTAAGGAAATGATTTACTTTCAATTTTGATTTATTAACGATACCGCCTGACATAATACTGTTCACTCTTTACTATAGTCATTCTTATAATTGTTATCTGTATATTTTATCTAATAAAAAAACATTATGTTCATTTTTATTTTATTTAAATTTTAATTTTTTTTATTTAAATTTGATTTTAAATCCGAGATCTATTTCAAGATATATTATTTTATGTAAATTGCTAAATAACATTAAGTACCAAGGTTTTGTGTGAAGCATTTTTTGGAAGATTGAGACAGGACTTTAGGTAGGTAGTAAATTATTTGAATGATATAAATGACAGAAGACTTCTAATGTTAATTCACATTTTAATTATGAATACTCATAATATAAATGTTACCAGGAATACGCAACAGAGTCCGATTCTCACGTAACGAACAAAACAATTTGAAACAAAGAACGTATTAGCTCTGTTTAGTGCTATTTACTTATACTGTTATAGTGAGCAACTGTTTTGTTGTATATAAAATAAAAGAATAATGTTCATTTGAAATAAAAAAAATATTTCTAAAAAAAGGAACAAAAAGCTAAAAAAAAGTTTAAACCCAAGTTTAATTAGCAAATGAGGGTAGGTTTTGAGTAAATACGATTTAATGCTTTCGAATTATTGAGTCTCCTTTGTTAATAAACTTAAAAATGCGTGTATGTTTATTTTCAAATACGAATTAAACAACATCAATCAAACAATGTTTAAACAATATAAATAAACCTTATTGCTCAGAAAATACAAAACGAGTATTATTGATTTTTCTTTACCTGAGCTCTTGTAAACATTATTAAAAAATACATTTTATTACAAGCCCTGTCGACAGCAAGGTTATTTTACGATAAGTAATTAGTAATCTATACAATTCTATGGATTTATTATACTTAACTTAATAATCTAGGAATGGTAATGATATTTAGGTAACAAGATTACATCGAAATAAGAATAAAGAAAATGATAGAGAAGAACAACGTATTCCCTGGTGCATAATAAATGACATAACATTTAAACTAAATAAAATATGTATACGTGTATATTTATCATGCTCAATAAGGGGGCGTCCATAAATTACATGAGGTGTTTTTTAAAATTTTCTGTCCCTCCCTCCCCCTCTGGTGAGATGTTGTGAGATTTTATTCAACCCTCTCCCTCAATTAGGGGAGATTTTAAAAATTTTATTTCTTAAAAAAGGGTTGGAATTTTATTAAAAAAAAAAAAAAATTATTTTGAAGAATAGGGAATGAATTAATATTAGATTAGATTAAAATTAAATAAGAATAAATTGGAAAAAGAAAAAAAAATTTTTTTTTTTTTTTTAAAAAAAAAAAAAGGATTGCCCCCCCTAATAGAGAGATTCCCCCCCCTATAATAATATAAAAAGGAGGAAATATATACCTAATGTTGTGACGGTATAGTTTACACAAACATTAACGTTATCATCACTTAAGAAAGCAAATAGTAGGTGGTGGTGTAGACAATGGAAACCTATTTTTATTTCACATACTTATATAACACAAAATAAATATTACACCAATTTAACTGCTTGCATATAACGCTTTGATTTTTACAAAAGAAAGATATTTCCTGGAACTGGTATTGTAACTGATTTAATGTGTGAAATCAATGCTGAAAGCTCAAGGAACCTATTAATTGAAAAAGTTGAACTTTACGTTCTAGTTATTAAGAGAATACAAAGTATAATGATGATATAAAGACAGAAATAAATACTGGAGTGTTTATTTAAAATACACCAAAATTAGAGACGGACTTTTAAATTAGAGAAGTGTTATCCAAAATCGGTCTTTGTCTTGGTCTTGCAAAAACACAAGCACGAATTTTAGCAAAACCCAGACTGACCCTTGCAAGACAAAACTGGGCCTGCAAGACTCTTGCGATCTTGCAGTTAAGTCATGTTTGAACAATGTTGCCTTCGTCTTGCATTTGGGCAACATTAAATCAGAGTTAACGTTGAACTTTCACTACATACTAAATAACTGAATGTATAAATTTGCACACATTTCTCTGTGCGTACAGGTAAGCGACTGAGCAGAGTAATGAGAAATGTAAAGAAATTTGGAATTAAGTTCATAGAGTCAAAACTAACTCCTACTAACACCATAGATATGTTTTTTTTTATTTAGACAAAGTGTTAAGATAAATAATTGAAGAAGCGACTGAGAAAGAAAAATATGCAATTAAAAGAATCGATCGAGCAGTAAAATATATTACCAATGCCTCATTTTAAAACACAAGAAACTGTTAAATTAAAAGTTAATTACTGCATATTACAAAGAACAAAAACGTAAAGGCGTGATTAACATGCCTGTAATTATAACGGAAATTATGACACGAAAACTTAAGTTTGAAGTCCAAACGAAATTGCTAGAAATGTTAGTGTATAAGGTACTAGCGTGCCCGGCGGACGTTATCCCGCCCTGAAGATAATAAAAAAAAACTTGATAAATTATACACCTAAACCTTCCTCGTGAATCACTTTATCTACTGGTGAAAACCGCATGAAAATCCGTCCAGTAGTTTTTGAGTTTATCTCGAACAGACAGACAGAGAACTTTGTTTTATAATATGTAATGATATGAAAGTTTTATGCTTTGCAAGTAATATTTGTTCAAGCATAATTTTTATCTGACATTGCTGTAGTGAAATCCATAAATTTGCTAGAGATATGCGTAAAATACGTAATGGTGGATCATAAAGGTCAAACTATTGATATGTGCTATTAGATAAGAGATGTTTTGACAACAATAATAACAACTAACGAATGGCTCGTTCTCTATTGCTAATATTTATAAATGTGATCATGTTACAAAAATACAAAGATATATAGATCCCAAACATTGAGGATACTCTTCCCTTTTCACCTGGGTTATCATTGGTAAATCGGTAGCTTAACTGTACCCTCCTAATACATTCTTGATAATTTTATTAAATGTTCGCAAAAACCTTAAAAAGCTGGATTTTGTAAAACCGGCATGATTTAAATACTAGAAACTGTGACAAACTGGTCGTCCCATGTTTCAGATAGTAAAACCAGTAACAGTTTTTCACGTAATAGTCCCAAAAACGAAACGAAATCCCAAAGCATCACACACTTTCTTATATGAAGATGGGTTAATCCACATTTTTCTGTGAGATTTTTTAAACATTTTGTTCCATACAAACCTTGTCCTGTGGGATCAAACACGACAAAAAATTACTAGCCAAATATGTGCACCCCTTCTGAAGTGATACACGTACATATATTCGGCAGTTGATTTTTATATATGTTCTAGCTAACCCGGTCCCGCGTTTTTGTGGATCAGTTATTACATGTTAAAACACCATAAAATAAACTGAAGTTGAAAAAGAAATTCGAAATTAAAACTACATCCTACAGTTTTCTTTCAATAAACTAATTTAAAGCGCCATCTGTTCGAGACTGATAAAACTTACAATTAATAACAATAATCAACATTAACAATCATTTCATTTGTAATTGGAAAATATTGAGGCCTTTAATCGAAATATAAATTATCATATCTCTCAAGTTGGAGCAAATTATACATAAATGCCAACTTTTATGAAGATTGGTTGAGCAGTTTGTAGTTCATCGTTCACAAACATCATGACACTGGATTTTTATATATTTATAAATGATATATAGATAGATAGGATAGGATAGAAATAAATTACAATTGATGGTTTAAATTTAACTATGTATAAAATGGAGTCATCTTCGTGGTGAGCATTATAACATGGTCTCTAAATGCGTCATAATCATATTATATTTAAATGGAATAACTACAAATATGGTATTTCTATATCTAATGGCAGTGTCTCGTCTCTTAATGTAAGCTATTAACCTCATCTACAGCGAACGATGTCGAGAATATTCATCATAAGTTACAGAATGAGACAAGAGCATGACTCCGACATGCAACAATTATGTATCGGTCATGCAATAACGTAAGGTCATCGAGTGACCCCCTGAGAAATATATGGAAAAGGAACGTAATAGACAATAGTATTCTTAGGTATAAATTCTAGAAACAACTCGGTAACAACTATTGTGTCAAATACATTTGTAAATATTCAACAACCTTTCTTAGCTGTTATAATTTTATTTCGGTATTATAAGTTTTGTGTAAGCTTTCATAAGTCAATTAAATTTGATTACTACGTATATTATTTTCTGTATGAAATACATTACATTAGTCTCGAAATGTTTTCAACATTACGCGAATTAATTAAAACTACGTCAAAAAACTTTAATACCTTACACTTAGATATTAACATCATTACATAGTATAAAACAAAGTCCCCTACCGCGTCTATCTGTCTGTCTGTTCGCGATAAACTCAAAAACTACTGAACGAATTTCCAAGCGGTTTTCACCAGTGGATAAAGTGATTGATGAGGAACGTTTTGGTATATACTTTGTCAAGGATTTTTTTGTAATCAGGGCGGGACAACGTCTGCCGGGCCCGCTAGTATAGTATAAAACAAAGTCCTCTACCGCGTCTGTCTGTCTGTCTGTTCGCGATAAACTCAAAAACTACTGAACGGATTCTCGTGCGGTCTTCACCAGTGGATAAAGTGATTCATGAGAAACGTTTTGGTATATAATTTGCCAAGGATTTATTTTTAATCAGGCCGGGACAACGTCTGCCGGGCCCGCTAGTTAACATATAAATCACACAACATGAATTTAATTACAATAGTAAAGACAGTCATCTAACCCGTAACCGGAAAGTATTATCGAGTGTAAAATTAAAAGACAGTACCCCAAATAAAGCACCGCATAATTTGAAACCACATATCATAATGCATTGCCTAACAATGCCTTAACCTTGGAAACGACATGGTTTCAAAATACTATCAAATATTGAATACGAATGCTATTAACGGGACATATGATTTAAAGATAAAACATAATGATGACCGTAAACAAGGTTGGAGAGTGTGTACAATACATGGTATACGAGACAAATTTCGAACAGTAACAAATACAGATCAAAAATAAATGTTCAATGAAAGCCGTAACTTACAGCTAACGATATTAACAAATTTTCTAAAATAACAAGCTGCTCTAGGGATCAGACCCCTAAATAAGCGAATTAGTAAAATAATACATTTGTTCTATTCTTACATAAGATAAATATATACTTTGAAGTAATGCATGTTACTAAACTTTTGGATAAATTAATTATTATATATATATATATATATAGAGATTCCCACCTATATATTGACTCATCACGATATCTCTGGAACCATAAGGCGTAGCGACTTGA
The DNA here is from genome assembly GCA_036509395.1 of Antheraea yamamai. Lineage (NCBI taxonomy): Eukaryota > Metazoa > Arthropoda > Insecta > Lepidoptera > Saturniidae > Antheraea > Antheraea yamamai. The sequence continues at coordinate 17,603,053 of AP028434.1, read as the reverse complement.
AATATGATAGGATTATTCCTTTCGTCGAGTAGAGGTCAGCTAAGAACGGATTTTACGAAATTCCAGCCACAAGAGGGGTTGCGGGGTAATCAGGGCGGGACAACGTCAGCCGGGTCCGCTAGTTAATTATAGAATTATTATATTTCAGAAGATTTGCTCAGGACAAACAATGGTCTGAGTAATTTTATATAAGCACTTACGGATAAGTAAGTACATATAATTTAAAACCAACTATTTACAAAATTAAAATATTAGTAAAACATTTCCAGAACAAAAGCCTATTAATATTATTTTTACAATATAAAACAAAGGAGCAAAACATGAATTGCAAATGCTTGCGAAACCGTTCATTCCGTCACGTACAATAACAACAGAATATCAAAATAATTCAATCAGCTTCATCAGCAGCGTATCAAAACCTAAATCGTATGCACGCCACGCCCCTGCCCATCCATTGTTGAGCGCCTAACATTCCATTGTGTGTTCGTGACCTTCTGAGCAACAGTTGGACGAATTAATACATACAGTGTGATTGAATATTGTCGTGTTTATTTGCAAGGATTTAATCGTTTTAATATAAACTACATAAGCAATATCAATATTTCGTTTACATGATTTACCAAGGAAAGTGTAATGGTCCAAAGATTCAGAAGGTTTTAGTTTGGTGGAATAGTGAATACAACTGTCGCTCAAAAAATAGATCCATCGGCATAACATGCACAGTTAATTATGAGCATCAAGCGTCACGTCTATCAGAAGTCACATTGTTGTTAACAGAAAATACATCTTCTACATATATACTAATCTATATATATAATAAGAATATAAATCCAAGGTGTCTGGATTTTTGTAAAAAAAATTGTTACAGGGTTTTCGAATAAGTAATAAAATACATATCAATCATTTTTAGAAATGTTAATCTGTCTATCTGTGTTTGAACACGCATCACTACTCAAATATTGCGTTCAGGATAGAACATTATCACAAAGCATAATCTCGAGTAACATTTAGTCTTTGTATCATTAAAATCGCTTCACTCTGTCAAAAGTTATTGTAATTTTAATGACGACGCGGCTTAAGTACGAGAAAAAAGTAGATAAGTAAATGGAATAAATACATTCAGATGATTTTATTAGTCACTGTTTTATTACATTCGGTTCCACGCGGATGGAGTTGCGGACATTGCTAGTATATATAATAATCTCTCGTCCTAGCCGATTTCTCGACTACAGTGACCAAACTCAGGAGTGGGGTACTTAGCTCGTATATAACTAAAGTACCCAATTTTATCTGTGAATTTGGGACAAAAAGACATGTTACGGTACTATTAACATCACTATATCTTATTTTTAAAGTACTGTTTGTTGTTGAAGTTGTTTTTTTATTGTAGCACGGTAAACTGACAGCAATATGCTTGATGATAAGTACAGTATAATCCAAAAACAATAGCGACCATCGAGAGACAAAACTACCCATCGCCGATCGCCGCTGTCAAGCCGGCCTGCGTAGTTTCTCTTCACGTTACGCTTAAACGACCCCATGTCATAGGAAGGAGGAACACACTGGCCGGGAGATTATTCCACAGCTTCACGGTACAGTAAAGATAAGACGTTGCGAACTTTTTAGTTCGTGCCCAGATACAATTTATTTATGTTCGTATTTATAATTTAAGTCACGTCTTCTTTCATCTTCGAACGCGTATACTCTGTCCTGAACAAGTTGCCTCCATTCGTTACGCTTTTCAACAAACGATTCCTAATGAGGTTGGATGTTGCATCTATTCATATGTCTCTTCTGAACATCTTTGAAACGTAAGAATTGTCCTTCACTATTCCGTTTACCATGTTATAGTTCTTGTAGTTTTGTATATATAATTATGTCTGCGTGTTCAGAAATACATAACACAAACGATAAAAAACAGATTATTAATTTCGTGTTCGCAACTTTATAGCTAAGTATCTTTGACACAGATTACGCCATGAATCATCATGATTCTCCTACTAGAGAGCTTAAGCAATGACGAAAATGGTAAAGAAAATTTGATAAAAATTATATTCCGATTTGACACTGTTGCAAATCTTGTAGTGACACACAAAACAAGGTTAAATCAATATTTTCAAACGTCTACATTTTCAAACATATCACGTTATCTTTTTATCCTTTCAAATGTCCTTATCACTCGGTTATTTGATCTGAAACTTTAGTCAGAAACGCCTCAGTTAATACGTCTACGTGAATTTGATCATATTGACCTTGTATTTTATTAACATTATTGTTATATCTCCAGAAATATTTTTGCATCCACATAAATTCAATTATTATTTTTCATTTGAAATATGTTTGAGTTGCACCTTAAAAAATCTGAAATACTTAAAGGTCGCTTATGAAGTCTAACTTATTTATGGAAAGTCTTTAGTTTTATTTTTCTCAAATACTTCGAGGTAGCCGAGTGGTGTGACTGGTGAAAAATCAATTTGATGCCCGCAAGTTCGAACTCCCGGCATGTACCACCGAATTTTTGGGAATTCGGGCACATGTACTCATTTAAACTGGTGACACTATCAGCTAAGGGTGAAGGAAAAACATCGTGAGAAAACCTGTACCTGATAAATGTTCTTCTCGAAAAAATAGAACTGTGAATTTCTCGGAGTTTGAAAGTTGGGGTGAGGAGGGGTTATTCTCATACCTACCTTCAGGAAGAGGTCTATAGCCCCGCAATGGATCTCTTACAAAGCGATGATGACGATATGAACAACCTATATTCCAAAACTTAGTTAAACATATACATTTATAAATGACTAGCGATCCAATAAATGTATCCTTCACAAGCACAGAGAACAGAAGTCATAAGCCAGTATCCATTTAACAACAACTTTGCCGTAACAAGTAAGTTGTTTTTATTGTTAACTCAAACAACTGAGATAAAAACAAAGCCCCCTTCAACGCTATGCTACTACCATATTTTAATTTTTACAATAACCCCACCACGGCCTTTTGAAAATTATTATTTCTAACACGACGTGTATTTTATTTTTGAATACATGACTTGTGAGCATTACGACATACCATATATAACTAGCTGTGCCCGCGACTCCGTCCGCGTGAAACCTAATGGTAAAAAAACAGTGACTAATAAAATCATCTGAATGTATTCAGTCCATTTACTTATTCACTATTCTCTTGTACTTAAATCGCGTCGTCATAAAAATTATAATAACTTTTAATACAGTGAACCGATTTTAATGAAATCAGGACTAAATGTTACTTGAGGTTTTATCGTGAACGTAGTACTTTAGTAGTGATGCGTGTTCTAACAAACATGATTGAAATATATATTATTATTTATTCCTATACATCTGCAACAATTTTTTTCATAAAAATCTACTATAAACTATCTAATAAAAACACGTTAGATTTACATTCTTATTATATGTATAAATAGATATGAACGTTTCTTCTCGGATTCCTAATAATATTACCATGACATTAACATTTGTATGTGCTATCTATATACCGCGTCCGCGTCCGCGTCAAACTTTTTAACCGCTCTGAAGTAGATGCGCAGAACACAAATTTAGGTATCAAAGGGACGCAGAAGTCGCAGAAAGGGGAGCAGGCTCACCCGCGCACGTACCTCGCCCCTATTGCACCCACGTTGACACATGTATTCTGTCATTACTACTTGCAGTACAGTCGCAATCAGAATAGTTTTGTTGTTGTTAATTATGTGTTATTGTTATATTCGTTCTTTACTTTTCTACTTTATATTTGTAATTATTAGAAGACCCATCCACTTCAAAAAATGATGTTTCTATGAAGAGCGTTGTCTATTACAAATTATTTATTTATTATGAATGTATTTTACTTACAATAACACATATATAGATATATGCTACAAGATATATGCCACAAATAGAAACAAATACTGCATAAGGGGATCATTCAATTAAAGTACGCGATCGCCCAAAACTCACCAATAAATGTTATTTGGATTTAATTATAACTGACAATTACATCATGTGGCGAACTGTTAATATTCTAACTTTGTCTATTATTCAATTGTTCGGTTACTATTGTCCATTTCTAGTTTTTACAGTTGTTTTATTACCTTAGTAATAATTCAATTTTTATTACCTGTTCATTTTTATCTATAATCTTTTGCAAATATTCTAAATGTATAATACCGAAACAAAGATTAATAAATGTCAATGTTAAATTCCTATATTAAGATTTTGAATTTGATTTGTATTCACTTCTTGACTGTACTATGGGCAAAGCTGAATTCAAAGCTATATTCAGAGCGGCCATAACATTTGAGTCGGACTATAAATAACCTAATATTTGCAAAAGAAATGTTTTGTTTTAAGTAGTTATTGACGACCCTTATAGTTATTAATAAACACATTTTGGAAATCGTTTTTTTCGTCATACTATCGACGAGTTGAACCGTTTATATAAGTCTCTACGTCATACGTCGCGCTCCTTACGTCCATAACCTACAATATTAAATTTTGTACAATACTCAATACACATAATAACATGCATACATTAACACGTGAAGAAAAAGTTTTTAACAATTGTATTTCGATCACTGGACGACCACTAATAAAATTAAATATAACTATATATGATTAAATAACATTACAGTACATTAGGTAGTAATCTAAACTTTTTGAACGTTCAGGGTCTAATCGCGCAGAACACTTTAGTTATAAATACGCATAGCATTGATACAACTTGTCAATTTCAGTTTCCCAAACTAACGTTGTTTTGTATGAAAGTCTTGATTATATTACGAGCAAATGCAAACTTACAGCTATCTTCAGAGTAACCAAACCGAATGATGAGGTCTCCACGTTATTTTAACCCGTTTCAACTGTATATTTGGACATATATTCTGGTCGCTTGTAACTCACTAAAATTCTCTCAATATAGTACACGGATAACATATTTTTTGTAATATATCTAATATATAATGGTATGTAAATAAACTACAAAACGGTTTGACCGATCATCATGAAGAAATTTGTACACTTATTTTTTCACGGAGAAGGTTACTATTATTCGCTACTAGATTGTCAAAATAAAATCGGCTGAGTGCCTTAAGCGCTCGCCTTAGTAGTCCGGTGAAGCTGTTAAGACATTGCTTGGTCAATAGCGAAGTCAGTTCGAAAAAAAATATAAAAATTCGCTACTAGATGGCGCTAGGCTGTATTTTATTGTTATGAAATGTTATATTGTAATTTAATGCGGACCAAATCGCGAGCGATTGGTAGTAATGTACAAACAAAATACATCCAACTTTTTTATTAGCATAAGCAAACAATTTCAAATATCTTCATATAACCTTCTGATCGATCATTTCAAAGACAATAAAAAAGTTTGTTGAATTTTGAATCGGTCTCGACTCGACGCGCATCGAGGAATTTTTTACATCAAAATTACCATGAATTTATCTCGGGAAAGTATAGATAATCGTTATTAATTATCATTGCTCTCAAACTATCGCTTAGACTATCTTGTTCAATTACTTTCTACTACCATATATTTACTAGACATGCAATTTGGCACTGCAGGTCAGTTTCGAAGGGTTTATTATCATTACGAGTCGTGAGAGGCACATATTTTACATGTAATGTATAATCAACACTAATAAAATATAAGCGAGATATTTCAAAACTATGATTGTTAGAGTATTTAAATCAGAATTGATTTGAACTACTGCTCGTCCAATGGTCGAACTTTGACCACAGAGGAAAAAAGATTTTTTCCTATTTTTTCGATGACACTAAAGCTCGTCAATGGCTACAAAATAAAAAAGAATGAAGAGAATCGGCTGGGCAACAGAGGAGTGAGATATTCTTAACAGTTTCCCCACTGCCTATTTATATATGTACCGTTTATTTTGAAAGTGGTGTAAGTCCAATTTTGAGAAAAATGAGCTATCACGTAATTCATGCTTAATTTAATGTAAAATTTTTATATATAACTAGTCCATGTTTAATTTCTCAAAAAAATCCCATGTTTTGTACAACTTAAAATCGGTCGGTAAATGAAATTGCATAATCATTGATTTTGAAAGTGGTGTAAGTCCAATTGACAGAGGTAGGTGGCATAGCAGATGGATACCGACCAGTGTTTTGTTATTTTTCATTTATTTTATACTAGCTGTGTCCCGCGGTTTCACCCGCGGACGATTTGCATTGTTTCCCCTCCGTGTTTCCACTACTAGTAAGTTAAGAGATAGATATTAAAAAATTTGAGAAATGTATTAGAAAATGTACAGCGCCATAACCTGTGAGAAGAAAATACGACAAGGCTGTATGACTCCGTATCTTTGCCCGTATTTTGGCGAATTAAAAAAACAACAAAAACAACAGTAGTAAAATTATCAATTTATTACCTCTACGTCCTGGAAGACCGTTAAAATTTGAAAAAATCGCCCTGGAGCCTTTGTACCAAAATGCCAGACCTATTACGTACGAAAAATATAAAGACATGAAGCAGCTACTACCCTATATACCTCCGGTGGATCATGCATATTTTGAAACACTACCACATGCAGAGAATAAGTAAATTCTTGTAATTAGTATCTTGTAATGACAATGTAATTGCCGTCTAAAATAAAATTTTATGTGTTGTTATGCGTATTTGTAAACAAAATTATATTAAAATGAAGTATATTTTAAGCGATATTTGATTTTTCAAAATTGAAATGAAACGATTTTTACAATTGTCTAATTTTGAAAGTGGTGTAAGTCCATTTACAGCACATAAATATGTGTTATCGTAGTCTAATTAGCCAAAAACAAATTTATATAAACAAATTAAATGTTCATAAAACAATAGAAACAATGCCAGACCTCATATGATTTGCCTGTATTTTTAAATCAACAAATATAGTAACCTTTAATTTTCTCGAAACAAAAGAAAATGGACTTACACCACTTTCAAAATAAACGGTCCATATAGAAGATAGTAGTTTCTATTGATTACGATACTGTAGTGTACATTAAAATTGTTAACATGATATAATGAAAGGGTACGAATACTGTCATGAAGGAGGCGTCAAAGAAAACGAGCTGGAATACATGTGCGTGTGTTCGCAAACGCGTCTCGATAGTTCAAGTATTCCCACAGCGTCTGGTTGCTTTGTTGTATTTAGATATTGGTAGTGTAAAGAATAATAATGTTAAGTATTTCGCATATATAATTATTAATGTATAAAACGCGATTTGAGTAAATCATATTATAATTATAAACTAAGACTTTTAAACAGTTTCACTCGATCGGCCGTAAAGGTTACACAGATAATATTTTATTTTTGCAAGTAAAAGTGATATTAGTTACTTGATACGTGGTATAATAATTTAAGTGACTGTCCGAATTGTGTATAACATCTTTTACTTATGCCCGGTTTCTGAGATACCTGGTTAAACTACCAATAGTTATTGACTCAACAAAGTTATCCATAAGATAAACTGTTAAATGGCCCGTTGAGTTTTACTGGGATTTATCGTATGATTGTGTGTTTAGAAACGCAATTTGACAAGTTATTGAAACGATAACGCTATTGAAAACAATTAAAGTACCTCAGAAACCAGGCATAGTGCTCATTTTTAACCGACTTCAAAAAAGGAGGAGGTTATCAATTCGTCTGTATTTTTTTTTTTTTTTATGTTTGTTACCTCATAACTTTGGACTGGGTGAACCGATTTTGATGATTCTTTTTTTATTTGAAAGCTGGTGCTTCCCATGTGGTCCCATTTTAATTTGGTCCAGTTCCGACAACGGCATCTAGTGCAAAACCGTATAAGTTTTAAATTTGCATTAATTATGTAAACGACAAATAGACGAATAACTCAATATCACGCTAACCGATTTCGATGATTATTTTTTATTGGAAAGGATGTCTTAAGGGTAATTTGATGAGAATTTGGTTAGGTTTGATCATGGGATCGTGACAAAGTAAGAAAACTTTCAAGAAACGAGCCTACTCCTTTCTTAAGGGCCGGCAACGCATCTGTGTTTCCTCTCGTGTCGCCGGTGTCCATGGGCGGCCGTGATCACTTACCATCAGATGAACCGTATGTTCGTTTGCCACCAATATTATAAAAAAAACTCTTCAATTCTTAGGAGCCTATTGTGCTTATGTTCGTTGCTGTGTTGTAACATGACGTAAGCATTGTAATTACATTACTTAAGGTGTATTATGTGTGAAGCGATGGTAGCCGAGTTGGTGGTAGAAACTATCGCGGATTATTGATAAGGTTGCGTTCGTACCAAACGTCACTTATTGTACAACCAATTGAAACCATATCGCATACCATTCCGATAGATACCATACCGCAAAAATACGCATATTTTAATATACTTAAGGCGGAACGGAGTTCGCGGGCACTGCTAGTAAAATATATTTATGTACACTAAAAATGGAAAAATAAAGTAAATTTTCAAAAAAAAGTATTAACCGACTTCAATATCAAGCAAAAACCCATAAGGCACTAAAAAGCGGAAAATAAATAGTTTATCAAATTAACCAAATTAAATAAAACATATGAATATGTGTGCTATCTAGAGATGTATTGGAAGTCGGTGCGAACCGAAAATCATATCATAGGTACAAAGTTTAAGTCCACTCTCGCGTCTCTGTAATACATTTCTACCTGGAACAAATTTGAAATTTCGGTTGGCACCGACTTCCAATACATCTCTAGATAGCACACATATTCATATGTTTTATTTAATTTGGTTAATTTGATAAACTATTTATTTTCCGCTTTTTAGTGCCTTATGGGTTTTTGATTGATATTGAAGTCGGTTAATACTTTTTTTTGAAAATTTACTTTATTCATAACTGCACAGCGCTTCGAATGTAACATAGAAGTCATTGAATTAATTCGATTATTTATCTACAAATCCGTATTTATAATTCTATTAATATTTTATATCCTCCGTACTTCATCATTATTATCCTATTAAAAAAAATAGGTAAAGAAAAGTTTTAAAGATTTTATATTACATCATATTAAATAGTCACAGACAAAACAATTAAGTACATCTTTGTTCTGTGTTTCTCAGCTGATTTTCTTTACTTTTTATCTGTTTACGATTGACGATCTTTAATATTATCGATAAAAAATATGAAACAGTTTTTTGCCTTAACATTGAATGCTGAAAAATAATGAAATATGGTGGAATTTTTCATAAGCTACTTCCAACTTTTTAGTGTAGAAGTAATATACTTATTTATTTAGGCTACTAATAATACATTAGAAATATCTAAATTTGACACCGTCACATCTATTTCTGGCGTAATGCAATTAGGTGTCTCGATCTAGGGGTGTTAGCAATATATCTTGTCACACCAGCGTAATAAATTCACCCTCAAAACGACCAACCTACAAATGATACGACTAGTATACAATTACATTTTTGTTGCTTAACAAATTAATACCAGCGGCTTCATCCGCGTCGTTTACTATCTTAAGAATACAATTTATGTACAAAGGAAAAAACATAAACACCAGAGTGTTTATCCCACTTCTCGGCAAGAAAACATACACCGCTTTACGCGGGTAGTATTTATAAGAATCTTAGTTTCTTAAAAGGTTAATAACGTTGTATATACATATAATAACAATGTAAATCTAACGTGTCTGTACTTTTTAGATTTTTATGAAAAACATTGTTGCACGTGTCTTTGAATAAGTAATAAAATACATTTCAATCATTTTTAGAAATGTCTGTTTGTCTCTTGGTTTCTTTGCATACGCATCACTGCTAAAGTACTGTGTTAACGATAACACCGACAAAATCATAAAGCCTACCCTCGAGTAACATTTTAGTCCTTTGTTTCATTAAAATCGGTTCGCTCTATCAAAAGTTATTGTAATTTTAATGACGACGCGGCTTAAGAATGAGAGAAAAGTAGATAAGTAAACGGGCTTAGTACGTTCAGATGATTTTATTAATAACTGTTTTTTTTACATAAAGACCCACGCAGACGAAGTCGCAGGCACTGCTAGTATTCAATAAAGGTATCATGATATTTTTTTTTTTCAAGATAAGGACCAAGCGTCTAAAATGTGAAACAAAAAAAGATCTATCCAAAAATTTTTGAATGATATATATACCCACAACGGCAGATATTAGGTATGCTAAAAAACTTATTAAGCTTATCCATTTCGTCAAAACAACTATTACATCCGATTTTGAACAATGTTAACCAACAAACTAATAACCAATTACAAATATCCGCTTCAATAGATTTATTAATGTTACTAATAATTTCAACATCATCCTAAAATGAAGAAATGTGATTAAAGGCAATGCAAATTATAGAAAAGCGCCGTAGAATCTCAATTTTGGAGCTGATTACCACATTTTATTCAGTGAAATCCATTATAAAGCCACAAATGTAATACCCATGACCCGGTGGTTTGTTTTGCAACCTTATACAACCTTTGTTTATAATTTCTACACTATACAAATACGTTCAAAACCAGGCTTTATAGGCTTGAGATGTTAAAAATATCAAAATCTACAAACATAACATTTTCTGTATCCCTGATATTCTACTACAAGTAAATCAACAGAAAAATACAGGTACCCACATATCACCAATTTAATTTGCTGGCGCATAAAACAATTGTGTTTCTATTGCTCACAGTGTGTAATAATTCGTACCTAAGACCTATAATTATGATTGTCTAAAATCATTTGCCATAAATATTGCTTCGTCATAGTGTAAATCTTGTTGGCGTTTCAAGATTATCTCGACAATATAATGACCTTGTTAAAAAAGATTACAGTATAGACTTATTTAGTAGTTCCCTATTTAATTTCAAATCAAAAATTAGTTTTTTATTTAATTAATCCCTGCAGGATTTTTTTTCCTTAATTTTTAAGTTATTCATTATCGAATTGTATTATTTTATTTTCTTCTTAATTTTTTTATAATTCTTTCTTCTACTTTTATTGTTTTCCGCATCGCATCTTATGATGGTTAATGCTGTAGTCAACTATAATTAGTGACATAAATAATTTTAATTTTTTTCCATGTATGTTTTTACCTTATTATTTTTATGTTACTGTTGTTGATTCTTATGATAAATAAATAAATAAATAAGTAAATAGTAATTGCAGCTAATAAATAATTCATGAGAAAAGATGTTTTTAAAAAATTACTTGTATACATAATAATAAACTATTTGTTTATATTACCATTTAGAATAATTCCAATCATAAAAGAAACAAAATACTATTTTTTTCAAACGTGATGTTTATGAGACCCATTTTTGAACAACTGTGTGACGCTGCGCTACACGCGTCTCGACCGTGAGAACAAAACTGTGACGCAAATATATATAATTTATGACTCCGGATCAACACAATTATACTTTTAATTTCAATTATATTATCTGTCTTTATTCATAGTATGTATATTTATCTTTAGACATAACATTAGATACGTTATCTATACATATAAGTAAACGTAATATACGAAAGAAAAAAAAACAACAAATTTCTTACCGGCTCTTCTGAAAAACTGTTATCTAATTTTATTCCTTTTTCTGCGAGCGCCTACAAACAGTCATTAGACATTAATTTTCAATTAACTGTAAAAATCCTGATATTTTAATAATTGTAATACTGTAACTATAACATTTTTAGGGATAATCTATACTCAGAGCGAATGTATGACCACTGATTAATATGGGTTTGATTTTATGTTCGTTTATTCAGTGTAAACGTAAACACTAAATGATCTATTTTATTTAGTCTATATGAAACAGATAGACATAACTTACATTTTTTGCTCTCCTATAAACTTTCACTCACTAACCAACACTCTCTTCCGTGTGAACACACAATTAGTACAAAGATTTTTCTTCCAATATTAACAATAAGTTATAAAATTCGTAAAACATCTATGTAACAAATATGATACTCAATACACCAATAAATATAAATAGAATACGAGTTCGTTTGTGACGCTTTCATGACTTAACTACCGATCCGATCATCATTAACTTTGTGTACACGTTATTACCGGTAAACAAAGCAAATCAAATCAAAAATACTTTATTCCATTTAGGCCCTAATAAGGCGCTTATGAACGTCAAAATTACCACCGAAAAGCATATATTGTGCATTTCATCCAGTTCCGTACTGGACAGAACTGTATATTAATGCAAACAAAGCTGCTGCGAGCAAAAGCTACTATTTATATAAAGCACTAGTCTCTGCCCGCGACTTCGTCCGCGTGGAATAGTTACATTGGGCTAACGCTAACACGCAGTGGAAGCTCTCAAGACGAAAACAGCCCCCGATTCTGAAACATTATTTATTGATGCTCCGCTCCTATTGGTCTTAGCGTGATGATATATAGCCTATAACCTTTCTCGATAAATGAGCTATATAACACTGAAATATTTTTTTTTCAAATCGGACCAGTAGTTCCTGATATTACCCCCTACAACGTCACAAATTCACAAACTTTACCTCTTTATAATATTAGTATAGAAGTATAGATAGTATAGATTACCATTCCACAACCACATATGTATTTGCGATATTATTTTCATATTCGTTAATTAATTCAAGTGAATTGTACTTAATTATTGTTGATATATAATCTACAGATATCAGGTTTTTTTTACATAATTCAATGACATCATTGATAACTATATAACCCACTGATATTTTGTCATAAAGTTCATAATCAACAATTTCTATTACCTATTGTTATAGTAATCGGGTTTCATTGTTCAATCACAACAGACGTGCATTTCTCGGCTATTTATTTTAGAGTAAATTCTTTGGTGTGTTAACCAAACACAACATTTTCAAATATTTCAATCGGTACATATAAATAAAACGGATGTATCATTTGTTTGTATAGACCAGGGCTTGCATATACGGTTTGGAACTAGGGTCTACTCTGACAGACTATCGAGTTAAATTTGTGCTGCTATAAATATAAACTTAATAAATGTGTAAAAAGAATGTAATAAAATTATAACTTTCGTTTCATGAGTTCCAAACTGCAAACTCGCACAGTATAGTGTCGATGCTTTTATTTTCCACTATACTGACCGCACGTCACATCACGTACATTAACCGACGGCCGCATGAGGCTTGCGGGCCGCGAGCTGTGCACCTCTGTTCTAGACTAACTTCTGAAACCGATTTTGACCAGACTTTACTGATAGCTAGAGAATTGGTCTATATATGGTTTAGACTACATACTACCTTTTTAAACTATAATAAGACCAGTTGTATTATATGGATCCGAGAGCTGTGCTACGAAAGAGACAAATGAGAAAAGATTACATGTGACTGAGATGCGAAGATGTTAAGATAGATGTGTGGTGTAACTAAAATGGATATAATTAAGAATGACTATGTGAGAGGAAGTTTGAAAGTAACACCAGTGACAGAGAAGTTGAGGAGTAATAGATTAGCATGGTACGGGCATATTATAAGAATAGATGAAAGTCATGTAACTATAAAAGATTTAAGTATGAAAGTGGACGGATAAAGGAAGACTGAAAAATGTATGGATGGATTGTGTGAAAAATTATATGTGTATAAAAGGTGTGAATACTGAGATGTCTGACAAGGGAGAGTGGAAGAGGAAAGTAAGTTGTGCCGACACTACTTAGGTGGGTAAGAAAAAGACTACCTTATTAAAATGGGCTATGAAGTAATATTGAAATTACAAATAATCACAATAAAAATAACAACTCACAAATAATTCATTTCCACAAAATCACAGTTACCACCTTGTCTTAAATATCTTCGATACGTTTAACCTTTTTTCTTACCTCTAAACCCAATTATCATGCAAGGGCACGTCACAAATAAAACACTTCAAGCAACTATCAAGATGTTAATAATTTAAAAAGCAATTACCACTTTAACAAACGGTTACGGTTAAAAGTCAAGGTCGGTACTATAGTAACAGTTTGTAAATAAAAACGGAACGTTTGTCTTAATAACTGATTTATTTTATAGACTTGATGATTCCTGCCCGCTTTTTTGGGCATCAAAAATATGGGAACAGTGTCGATTGAATCCAAAGAATAAGTAGCTCAGAACCATCTAAGAAAACTCCTACACCGAATAGTCATAGGTATATGGTTATACTCTCAGTAATTTTGAAGAAATCGAACAGTAGTCCGGTGAAGCTGCTAAGACCTTGCTAGGTCAATAGCGTAGTCAGTTCCGGAAAAAAAAGTAATCGGACCTGTTTTTGACGTTAACTTCAAAGGAACTGTACTTTCATTGTATATTTATCACGGAACATAATGCTCGACCATGGAACGACGTAAGAGTTCATTGCTTATACGTAGACTTACATTATTTATTCCACATAATAACAAATCGTGCTTGTGCGCTCTCTAAGGTATTCTAAACTACTACAATTTTTTCTAGAAGCTTTATATGTAACATACATGCGTGTTATTAAATTTTATGTATTATAATAAAATTGTAAGAATAAATTTCGACATTGCAAGTTGGCTAAATGTTATGAAATGAATCAAAGTAATATACTACGGTAAAGTATAGCTAAAAGGCCTACAGAAATGTTGTTTCCTAATGACAATCCACAGTAACCATATATAAGTTTTGCATATTAGTATAAGATAATAGGTAAATTACAATACTATTTGGAACAATATAGTATTCATTTTTATCCAATCAAATATGCAGTAAAATATTAGAGGATATCACAGATTAATAATACTCGCAACAACAACAAAAAAATAATTGTTTCTGAGACGAAATTTACGTAGCTTCTATGGCTTTAATAAACTTTATGCTATAATCAAAACAACGATAGTTTCATTAATTTTGTTTTATTACATCGACTCTGATACATTATTAACTCTACGTACAAACATTCCTTCTATTATGTCATCATAGGTAACAAGAACCCGAATATATTTGTTATACCTAGGCTTTGTATTTTGTTTTAGGTTTTGCCACATAAATGTACCTAAATGTCTAAGCACGAAAAACTGCATCGTATGGTACGTGTTTAACCCCTTAGATAGTTATGAATATATACATACAAAAAATATATTTATTACTAGCTAACCCGTTAATAACGTGTGTAATGTAACGTGTGGGACGTTGCTGTGGCTTACTAAGAAATTCAAAATTCAAACGTGGAACCCTCTATGAGATATTTGTAACAGTCGGTCTTACAGCATAATGTCAAATAACTAATTTAAAACGCCATCTGTTCAAGACTTATGGAACTTACAAGTAATAACAATAATCAACATTGAGAAAATTTTAATTTGAAATTAAAAAATATTGAGGACATTAATCGAAATATAAATTATCTCATCTCTTAAGTTGGTCCAAATTATACATGAATGCCAACTTTCATGAAGATCGGTTAGTAGTTTCGGAATTCATCGTGGACAAACATAATTACACTGGCTTTTTATATATTTAGATTACAGATTACAAAGTACAAATATTTTTCCTGTATATACATACTAACATCATACTCTATCGCAAAAATAAATTAGTACATACAGCGATTGTCTACATGTAACACATTTCATATAAGAGCACGAGAGAATGCGACAGCAAATAGTTCTATAACGACGCATAGATATTATCAGACTTACATTAACCTAGAATTCAGTCGTAGCCTCATACAATAATAATATTGAACCTCGTAACACGGGCTACGCGAGTCCGAGGACCTATTTACGTTTTATGTCCGACCCGGGCGCACGTCATCGACCGAGATACGCGAAAATGGAACGCAAATAACAAATATTTATTCGCATTACACGGGGGAATATCGAAATGAACATTTAAGGGTGGTTCATAAAATACGTGACCCCAAATTTTACCTATTTAGAACCTCTTTATATAAATCCCCCGTACAAGCTGATGGCAATTATAGTACGCAGTTTTTGACAATTTTGAAAAAAAAAAAAAACAAAATGAGTAAATACAACAGATTCATGTTATATACCTATAGATTATTTCATTACATAGTATAAAACAAAGTCCTCTACTGCGTCTGTCTGTCTGTCTGTCCTCTGTCGCGATAAACTAAAAAACTACTCAACGGATTTTCATGCGGTTTTCACCAGTGTATAAAGTGACTCACGAAGCAGGTTTTGGTATATAATTTATCAAGGCTTTTTTTTGTAATCAGGGCGGGACAACGTCTGTCGTGCCCGCTAGTATAGGTATATTTACAAGTCTTAAAGATATGAATACCATAAAATAACGAGCGAAAGTTTGCAAAATTGATGAGCTGTGAACGTCACGTATCCTTAGGCCTCCCGACACATATTTTCACATCTTATCACAGTAAGCGACACCCCCTACCCATAAGTGAGAACGTATTTTATGGACGGCACTTTACCGGGGCACACTCCCTGTTTTATATCCAAGGAATAGTTTGTAATATTATATAAATAATATGATAGAATTCCATACAAGGCCTTTTTATTCCATACTACCCACATACAGGTTGTGTCATTGTTACTAAACAAATAATATATGTACGTACGTACATACATACAGAATTCAGATTACACAAAACAAGACATGACCAGGGATCGAACTCGCGTAGCCTCAATAACAATTACAACCACTGCGTCACGAGAAACAACGTTAAAATATTTTTTATTTTTTAACTCAATCTCGTGACAAATTTACAAAACGTGTCAATGATTGCGATCACTAAAATTACATTGGATTGAAGAAATAACAGTTATTATTTCGATTTTATCGCGGTATTTTAATTTAATTTTATACCACTTTCTACCAACGACTTGACTGGAATTTCAGTTAGTATGACACTCGAAATGATCAGAATCTAGTTGTTAATGAATTTATCGTTACCATCGAACCCATATGAGTAAAAGCGTATTAATGTACTGTGCATATGTCAAATTTGAGACATCAGTCTATCAACTAATTAACAAACCTCACATTGGAATTCCTTTATATTTTTACAAGATGAAAGTCCATGTATGCAGACATTCTTTTTTCAAAAAAATCACATGACATTTCCCAGGTTCCACAGATTTAATTTTATTCTTATTTTACGTATTTCAAACACTCTAGTAACTTACGGCCCGTCTTCGATTCTGGATATAAATGAATATAGCAACTCATTTAATTAATAAAATTAGCTTATAATTAATAATTTATGAATTGAAAAAACCTACAGTACCACGGAGCATGAATTATAAGATGCCACTAAAACTCCCTGGAAAGTTCTGACAAGGGGGCCACTATCTTGTTAAAACATTGAAATAATCGCAAGACACTTGTAATATTTATTACCTACTCGACAATGGCAGTAATAATCTTAAAGAATAGTTGCCAAAAAAAACTTCGAAAATATAATAATTACGTTAATACACTGGTACAGATGTCATCGATATTACTACTGATACTTAATACATTTTGTGCCTCTCATGATACTTGCTGTTATGTAATACATTATATTTATCGTATTATTTTGTTAGTCTATATTTGTTACAAGCCACACTACTTGCATTGTCATAGATTAAGTACCGACTTTTGTCATTTTTGCTTTGTTTTTATTAAAGTATTAATATTATAATTTTAAAAGAGGTACTCACACGACGTCCGCACACATGTTATCCGTAAAATGGTTTTAGTACGTGTTAAACCAACGCGATGTATCATTAATTAATATTAAAACACATTATGACACAGAAGGTGGATTGTTTTTGAACACATCGACGTATCACTGAAAAACACATGTTAATTCATATCAATATATTTTAACAATGTAACCGCATAGTATATAATACTAATAATTCTCATGTCATGAAAGTCTACGTATATTATTTACATTTTACATTTACATTCATTCTATTGATAATACGATCGTTTTTAGGGGTCCGAAGTTCATAATAAAGAAACCTTTTTTGTTAAAAATCTATATGGACCTTTCAATTGACACGCTTCGAAATTTTACTACGAAGAAAGGTTTTTGGAAATTCAAGACCTAAATTGGTGACAATTCACTTTAAATCACTTATCCGTCGGTAAAATAGTACGATTCTCTTATGTATACAGATATAAAATAAAGAGTCAAAAATAAATACTGCATAGAAAACGTGTGCAAAGCCAAAAGGAATTGTTAGTTATGTTATAAGCGAAAAAGGATGTTATGTTCGTCAACTTCACAAATACTGTTAAGTAAATTGACAGACAACTTGAACCTTTCGTTTTATAAAAAAAAAATTAGGCAGTCATAAGGACTACTCGAGGCAGTCCTAAGGTCTGCCGACAGAAGTGAAAACTGAAAACAGTAGAATAATTGTGTTTTTTGAATTTATTCCATTATAGTCCGAATTATTTAAATTTGATAATTTGTAAATTGCAATCTATTGGCACTCCGAGCAATAATTATATAGATTTTTATACCATTTATTAGATAATATCACCCATTTTGTCAGAATCCTTTCTTGATACACTACAGAACATTATTTATAGATGATATATTTGTATATTTTTAATGGAAACTGATTTCATGCTGTAAGAAATTTAGTAGTCTCATCTCAGCTCATTGCTTCAGATGGAAAGCCTAAACTCTATAAAGTCACGTGTTGTGCGTTGCTTTATCTTCCTACTTAAAGACTCAATACAAAGAATATAGGGTATGATTTTTAATTCACGAATCTGCAAATAATTTCTAATCATAAATATACCAAACTATTTGTTTACGAAACAACATCTGGTTCATGATGCATTTTTTAATTTATCGAATACACCTCCGGTTCTTTTTTTTTTTTGTTTGTCGGTTTGCGCTTAAAAAACCGATAATTAAAGCAGACAGGCTCTTAAAATATGCACCGTATAATAATGTTCAAAAAAAATTATATTTCTATTTCAAATAACTACGCAGTTAGACCATCGTTTATAAAATATCTACATGTATTCACTTTCAAACATAAACCAAATGACCCAGTTAATGAGGCATCTCGGCCTACCCTTGGGGGGGGAGGATAGTGCGGGGATGACTCTTAGGGCATTGTAGAGGAAAAGGATGGTAAAGATGTTGGGAAAGGGGGGGATGTGGTGGGGTCTAGGGGGAGGGGGGGGGCGATAATGGAAATGTGTGGTGTTTATGATGGGAGTTAGATAAAGTTAAACAGAAAAGGATTGGGGGGGGGGGGGGGGGGGGGGTCTGGGTTTTTGGGGTTTTTTTTTTTGAGGAAAGCCGGGGGGTATATCCCAAAAAGGGAAAAGAGAAAAATGGGGTGGGTTTAATAGGGAGGGGGTGACAGGGGGGGGAGGGGGGGGGGGGTGCCCCCCAAAAAAAAAAAAAATTGGGGGGGGGGGGGGGGGGGGGGGAAAAAAAAATGAGGAGGAGGGGGGGGGCCTCCACCATTTTTATTAAAATAAAAAAAAAAAAATTATTTAAAAAAAAAAAGGGGGGGGGGGGGGGGGGGTTTGAGAGGAAAGGGGAAAAACCTTTTCAGGGAAATAAAAAAAAATATGGGGGGTTTTCTCTGGGGGGGGGGAGAAATATGGGGGGGGGGGGGGGGGGAGAAAATAAAAATGGGGGGGGGGGGGGGAGGGGAACCTTTAAAAAGAGAGATATATATTTAAAAATTATTTTTTTTTTTAAGGAAAGAAGGATAAAAAAGAGTGGTTGGGCGCAAACCAAAAAAGAGGAAAAACCAAAAGGGGGGGGGGGTGAAAAGGAGGGGGGAGAAGGGGGGGGGGGGGGGGGGGGGGGGGGGGGGGGGGGGGGGAGAAAAGGTTTTTTATAAAAAAGGGGGGGGGAAGGGGGGGGGGGGGGGGGGGGGGGGGGGGGGGAGGAAAAAAAGGGGGGGGGGGGGGGGGGGGGCCGGGGAAAAAAAAGAAAAAAGGGGGGGGGGGGGGGAAAAAAAAAGGGGGGGGGAAGGGGGGGGGATTCAGAATTTTGGGGGGGGAGAGGGGGGGGGGGGGGGGGGGGGGGAGGGGGGGGGGGGGGGGGGGGGGGGCCCGGGGGGGGGGAGGGGGGGGGGGGGATAAAATGGGGGGATAGGGGGGGGAAAGGGGGGGGGAACGGCCCTGGGGGAGATCTTCTTTCTCGGCAGGGAAAAAATACACCATCGCCACCACACCAAATAAATGGAGGGGGGAGAATACACTCTAGGGGGGGTGGCGGGGGAGGGAGGGGGGGGGGGGGGGGGGGGGGTTGGGGGGGGGGATGGAAAAATGGAAGCCTGGGGGGGGGAGGGGGGGGGGGGAGAAAAGAGGGGAGTCAAGTGTTATTATTACTCGAGCAATTTATACCAGTGTGATTACGAACGGAGAATTCTGATTGGTCGAGACGTCGCGAACGCACGTACATTAATAACTAAGTGTCGTAATAAAGAAATCTAGTTTTATATAACATGCGTAGAACTTTGTAAATTATTTACAGATGTTATGAATATATCACTGTATTTATGTAAGTGTTCTTGACCTTTAGAATGCAAGAGTAATTTTAAATGCACTTTAAAAGTCAAGATTTTTATACAAATATTTTGATTCTGTTAAGGACACACAATTTTTTTTAACGAAAAAGTGACTGCAGTGTACTTAATGGTGAGCATAGTGTAATACAAAACCAACGGCGACAACAGCACGTTTATTATCCATTGGTAGTCAACGGATACCAGCCAATAAGCCTGTCGACAGCTGGATATGCAGTGCTTCATTAGGAAAAGCGACAAACTAAAAGATTATCACTAGGAACGGTTTACCGTCATGTGATCGCGACTCAGTCGGGTAGAGACACTACTAAACCGTTTGCTTACTGAATATATGATGGCTGATACAAAAACACGACACGCCTAATCGTGACCCAAAGACGCTCTAGTCTGCGTCAGTGATCATTCATCTACACCGTTTATATTTATATAATACTAGCGGGCCCGGCAGACGTTGTCCCGCCCTGATTATGAAAAAATCCTTGACAAACTATATACTAAAACGTTCCACATTAATCGCTTCTATCTACCGGTGAAAACCGCATGAAAATCCGTTCAGTACTTTTTGAGTGTATCGCGAGCAGACAGACAGACAGAGCTAGCAGAGGATTTTGTTTTATAATATGTAATAATAACATAAATAAAAATAATGACATCAAAAAACTTTAAAAAATTGAGATATAATAATTTATTTGTATTTTTATTTTAGGGAAATAATCATAAAAATTATACATTGCGTATTTGTTTTGGTTAACAAAAGCGGCGATGCAGTTTGACTTTCGCATCTTAGCACCTAATACGTTTAAGACGGCCCTGTAGCATAGTCTCATTCTATTTCCTCTACAAATATTTTCTTTTTACTCTGTCTTATGAATGCCTCCCAACATATAAGTTTCGTTGAATGCAACGTCATTATTATATACAACTTAAAGAAAGCTTTGAAACGTAATTGTTTAAAATAAACACTCTGTAGATTAAAAAAAAATTATAAATATTTATACAATTAAATTGCCAATACAAATGCCGTACACGTCTAATCAACTAACTAAATTAAAGGAAAATATTGTGTTTTTCCTGTTAACATTAGTTCATAGCCTAAATTAGCACGTTTTCCATAACAATGTAATTTTACAAACAGTTTCGATTGGGAAATAAAACAATTCAGAAATACATCACAGAGTGACTTACGGCAATTAATTTACGACGCACAGTTTCATAATTATTCCACTGACGTAATGTAAAATAGCAATTAGTGTATCATTTTCATATTAGAATATATACTATACTAGCTTTTGTCAGCGACTGTACTTATTCTGTGATATATTACGGATGAAAAATTGGTTATATTTTGCTCCAGGTCTTCTATCCCAAATATTGACGCAATAGGTTCAGAAGTTATTAAGTCGTGAAAAGGTAACAAATGTAGAGTCAAATCTGTATTTACAATATTACTAGCTTTTGCCTGCGGCTTTACTCGCGTTAGTATGAATTTAACTTATCCCACGAGAACTGTAATTTTTTTTTAGAATAAAGATACCTTATGCCTTTTTTTATGCATAATTTCGTGATGATCGGCTGATTAGTTAGGGCATGGAAGCGTTACAAACAAACTGACATTTATAATATTAGTTTAAGAATAGCGTGAATTACATAATTCTATTTTAATATACTCTCAACAAAAACTTATCATTCTTTGGGTTCAGCTGTAAACTTTGAAAATCCATTTGAATAATCTACTGTTACATATTTTACTACTGTTAAAATGTACTGCTGTTTTTTAAACTAAGCCTCAATTAAATAGTCTTCAATTCGGACTCGTTCCTCCTTAAGTGGATTAACGAAAAAAAAACAAATAAAAAAGAAGCCACGGAAATCTTACATTTAAAAATACCTTTGCGTAATTTCTTTGGCAATAATTTTAGTGAAATCGTCAACCAACTTCTAAGAAATTCAGTAATCGGATCACGATGATCTTATTCAGTCCACGCGGCTCTTTCACAATACAGAATCCGCTATCGCTGAAGTAGCGAATGACATCACATATATACGTGTATATATATATATATGAATGTCTATATATGTCCACAGATATGTACCGTGTAAACCGAGTCATAATGTGAATGTATAATCAATTCTGTGATCACGATTGTCAAGCTACAGTCCTCGCCAAACTTTTTAATCGTTCTGAACATAGCCGCGAAGAAGAACACGGATTTACAATTATAGTCTACTACGGACCCGGCATACGTTGTCTCGACCTAATTATAAAGAAAAAAAACTTGACAAATTATATACCAAAACCTTCCTTATCAATCATTTTATCCACTGGTGAAAACCGCATGAAAATCCGTTCAGTAGTTTTTGAGTTTATCGCGAACAGACAGACAGACAGGACTTTGTTTTATACTATGTAACGATGGATATAATATAATAACATCTGCCCGCGACTTCGTCCGCGTGGAATAATTACTATGTGCTAACTTTAACTGGCGACTTCGTTTACGAAGGAGGCGAAAATATTTTTAAATAACACGTACGTTAACCCCGATTTTGAAATATTTTTCATTCGTGCTCCACTCCTATTGGCCATAGTGTGATGATATAGCCTATAGCCTTCCTCCATAAATGAGCTATCTAACACTGAAAGAATTTTTCAAATAGGACCAGGAGTTCCTGAGATTAGGGCGTTCAAGCAAATTAACTCTTCAGCTTTATAACATTAGTATAGAAGTATATATATTAAAAATCAGTACATTACACGGCTTCAACTATTACACATCGAGCTTTAGAAAGAGATGATCGGATAGTTTTTATTTTTATTTAGTACCATCTCTGTTACACAACACGTCAAGAGTCTTGTGTCTATGAAATAACTAAGAGTGAAAGAGGTAGCCCTTTACAAAGCCGAAGCTAACTGATTATCTCATTAAAGCTAGACGTGTAATAATTACTGCAGGGCACTAACCTGATAAGGATAAATAAAAATAAACTATAACAAAAACCCACAATCAGCATACATGACAACATATATGAGATAACATAAAAACTCTAACATGATTATAGTGCAAAATTATGTTTCACATAAAAGGGCTAACTTATAATACTCAATGTAACTCAAGAAAAGTGGGTTTGGTACTAAAAAAGGCATTATCACAATAATAAGTACTAAATGCGTTTCCAAGAGCGAAAATGACAAAGGACAGTAATTTGGGTCGGCGAGACAGCATTCTCCACTCTCCGCTTACAAGCTAAGGATAAAACGATTTGTCCCCACCATTTTGTGTAAAATTTCTCATATAAACTATTCTCCGAAAATAGACGAATTTAATTATGTTCAAATCCAATACCCGCCCACATATACGTATAAACAAGAGTGCTATCACAAGATGAAATAGTGAGTAACTGTTGTTGTATAAGTAACAAAATTAAATTTTTAATGAGTTTCCACAAATTCAATACGACTTAGCCTAACTACGAACTAGCCAAGTCAGACCTTAGGCTTCAATATATTATTCTGATTTATAAAAAGAAATGATATTTAAATCATTACATAGTAGTCCCGTACCGCGTCTGTCTGTCTGTCTGTTCGCGATAAACTCAAAAACTACCGAACGGATTTTCATGCGGTTTTCGCCGGTGGATAGAGTGCTTGATGAGGGATGTTTTAGTATATAATTTGTCAAATATTTTTTCATAATCAGGGCGGGCGCTAGTTTGTTATAAATTTCAGAACTGACCACTGAACTTGGACCCATTTAGATCTCACTTCTTTTGTCGTTGAAGTCAACAACCAAGACATATATCACATACTAGCCTTTGCCCGCGACTTCGTCCGCATGGAATAGTTACTTTGCGCTAACGCTAACAGGCAGCGGAAGCTCTCAAGAAGAATAAAATCCCGAATTTGAAACATTCTTCATTAGTGTTCCGCTCCTATTGGTCTTAGCGTGATGATATATAGCCTATAACTTTCTTCGATAAATGGCTCATTTATATAACACTGAAATAATTTTTCAAATTGGATCAGTAGTTCCTGAGATTACCCCTACAACGTCACAAACTCACATATTCACAAACTTTACCTCTTTATAATAATATATTATGTTAGTAAGTATAGATACCATAATATTGAACTTGGCTCTCATTTCACATTTGTTTTTGATGGGATCAATATTACATGAGGTATTCGTTTAATACGTATCCAGTTAGTTAAAGGTCGACCGCCAGTTGATTGCCCGTGACGTGAAACTCTAAAATTATATTTCCACTACTCCACTCAAGCGTACGAACAATTTCTACTACAATCTTTCACTCTACTTAAAACTTAATTTGTTTTGTCGTAAATCATTGAAGCGATTACTAACTGACGCCATCTTTACTTATTTTATATCATTATACTTACCTTGATTTTAGTTATTTAAATAGTCATTGAGAGAATATTTTTTTACATATTTGGTGTTTTTCTGTCGTACCCTAATTGAAATTATTAAAACCGACTGTCGAAAAATGCATAGCTTAATCCCTGGAAATTAAACTAGAACAAATATTTTATACCATACAGTTTGTATGTTTTGATTTTTTCCATAGATTAAACAACATAAGAGCTAGGAGCCTTCTAAAAGACTACAATTGCCCAATTATATCACCGTTTTCACAATTGCAACAAAACAAATTAGACGAATTTAAAAAATTATAATTTAAAATAAATACTTAAAAAAATAACTTAGAAATTAGTTGTAAACTTTAGTAAACTAAATTGTAAACTAAAGTAAACTTTAGTTGTAGAGAACGAAGTAGGAGGATACAAAAACATAGCTTGTCTATTTCATATATGTACAATCAGTCCGAGTTGCAGTTGTCTCTCTCTTACTCTATTTGATAGTTCAGGCAGAGTGAGACAGCAATAGGCTCCTGTTATCCTTGAATCCTTCCTTGAAATGCCTTGCGGATGGCGTTTCCTCTTAAAGCTGTAGGTCTAGAATCGTTGGAACTGTTTCCCGACTAGTGAGTGTTTTTTTCTCTCGAAGTGACTACGCTATTGGCCTAGCAAAGCTTTAACAGCTTCACCGGACTACTCCCGACTAGTGTGTTCCCCTTCTTGTAATATCTCCTTCGAGCGTAACAATGAAGAGAAATTTACGCAAGCAGACATGACAGTGGCCACCGGCAATGGATTTCTCGATCTCTCTGTGATCGCTGCTTTGTTTTTTGTTGAACTTATAGTGTTTACAGTCGGGCACAGTATTGTAAGTTTACCGTGCATCGAAAAAAAAAACATGAATCATGCATAAAACCTTATAAACAGATATGTGAGCAAAAAGATTTTTAAAAAGTCATTCGTTACAGATATACTAACAGGATTTTCTATAGGACATACAGTCGCCTGAGCGCTTACGTATTCAAAGCATTACGACGACGACATAACCATTATTTTCATAACGGTAAACATTTTAAAATTTCAAAAAGTAATCCTGTATAGGAAATGAAAATATGAGGACATGTATCCACCATTCACCCGCACATAGTGATCCCCTCCTTTGGGTTACCCCGCCTGAGTTTGTGGCTTACGTCGCTGATCTTGTTAATAAGGACACTAGTCTACAGTGGCACTAGGTTTTTTTACGGTTTTCTATAGGTTTTTACCGATTTTATAATTATTTTTTAACGCAGTTACGCCCAGAGCGGTTTGCCTTTTTTTTATAGAGGGCAGCACTTGTGTTCGTTTAAAACTCGTTTAAGTAAATTAGTGGACAGATACATTGCATTTAATTGATAAAACATAATAGAAAAAGATTTGTGATAACATATAGATATCTAATAAAAATACGGAAGAAATCTTTTTCGCTAATTTACTGAACCCACGCCCTACGCAATTAACACAAAGGTATTATTAGGCATTCATCGGGTTTTGTACCGGTAAACTCATTACTTCAAATCATATAATTCTTAAACATCAGTTCGTTTACCTTTTCTTATCGTAGTTATTTTTAATCAACAGTACTAAATACATTGTTAATATCGGTGCTAACCTCAGTCACCTTTTTATTTTCTAGGTCGAGCGTGAAAGAATATTCTGTTCGATTAGCCATTATATCGAATGGAAGGTTGACTACTATCAGCCTTTTATAAAGGAATTTGCGTTGTTTTGTTTTAATCTACACAGAATATTGAATTTATTGTGTCTGTTATTTGTCCAGGCATCCGAAATAACAGAACATATTTAGGTGCAATTTTACATACCTCCTTTTCAGAGTATTAACTAAAGTAAATTCCTTTATGCTTTTCCATGAGGATTAGGCAGTAATATTAGAGAGAGAACTTAAAATCGGTAAGAGATTGTATGAGTTAAATAATAATAATAAAATTTGAATTTAAAATAAAAAGACAACTCACAATTAGTTCAAATAAAATACCGTGTAACAGCCGCAATATATTATCTCTTTATTATCAATATTTTCTCTTCTTTTCACCAAAATCTCAGGTACTAACTGATATTAATATAAATATTAATCTATACTAATATTATAAAGAGGTAAAATTTGTGAGTTTTTGACGTTGTAGGGGGTAATCTCAGGAACTACTGGTCCGATTTGAAAAATTCAGTGTTATATAGCTCATTTATCGAGGAAGGTTATTAGGCTATATATCATCACGCTAATACTAATAGGAACGGAGTTTATTTCCTCTTGAGAGTTTCCGCTGCGTGTTAGTAACTAACCAAAGTAGCTATTCCACGCGGACAAAGTCGCGGGCAGAAGCTAGTGTCATATAATTTAAATCTTTGTGTAACAAGTGTGTCTTAGTATTTCGTATTTTTTTCTTGAAAATTAATTTTACATTTCCTGGTGAATATACATAGAACGTAACGTATTGTGATGTAATGCTTTAAAAATATTCACTAAGCAATAACCAAATAATATTTAAATTCATATTTAGGTAACAATATAAAATGTTTGTACACGAAATTCCTTGGGGTAATTAATATATGCGAAAAGTGTATCCTCTAATCCATACAATATACCTATATTATACTATTATACCGTCAGTGTTCTAAAATATTACATTTTATAAACATGATGTAATAAAGCTTACTAGTAGAAATCAATTGTCTTCAATTGATTGTAAATTGCTATCAATTCATATAGCTACGTGACCTTTGTACAGAACGGTTTCGAACAAATTGTGTCCCAATTGACGTCGGTCGATAAATTGATTGCTTATGTATTTATTAACTTTCACGTAGTCATTATGCTCTAGCAGTCAATACAGAGAGTATATAATATCTTTACATATTATAAAAGTCAATAGATCAGTCTTTTCATACGTCAGTATGCTTATAACTCGAAAACTATTCAGTCATCATTCTTTATTCTACTGATAAGGTGTTAATATACACTAGCTGCCCGCGACTTCGTCTGCATCGTTTATTATGTTAACAAGTTGTACAGTAGAAGAGTACTGTACAGGAAGTATGTACAGACGAAAAAACATAAGCATTATATCACTTGCCCCACTTTTCCACAAGAAAACTGAACACGTAGGTAGTGCTTATAATGACCGTAGTTTCTTAAAACTATAATACAATAATTAATGCATAATAGCTAAAAATAGTAACCTAGATTAATTCCTGAAAAGCATATTGAAAACACTGAGAACTATGTTAAATAAACAAATTTATTGGAACGACTCATGCGCCATCTATTGATTCATTGATGATACTACACCTAAGAAACTTAGTCGAGAACAACCAGACGAAGAACAACTAAGTCGGATGAACCATGTCCACGTGTACATTCTTTTTATTATTACAAGTGTTTATCTGGTTTGCAATGTTTGTTCGTTTGTTTAGGTTAAATCTTGCACGCTGAATTAGAACCAGTTTCTTTAGACTTTGCAATTTTGCTCTGTCCTGATGATAATACTCGAAAGAAAAACAAAAACAAAATGGCGAATTTGAAAATAGCCGCCATGTCAACGCTGGTCATTGTTATTAATTAAAAGTTTCATCAGTCTCGAACAGATGGCGTTTTAAATTAGTTTGTTGACAGAAAATTGTAGGACTTACTTTTACAAATATCTCATAGATGGCGCTACGCTTTAATTTTGAATTTCTTTTTCAACTCCAGTTCTTGACTGAGCCACAGCAACGCGTGGCCGGATCAGCTAGTTAAATATATATATAAGTAGATAACGAGACAAATAAAACATTAGGACAGTACAGTTTCCTGATATGTTTCGAACGCCCATGAACGACATTTAAAGAAGATTAACAAATCCGGTTACGAAATTAATAGCTGTGATAACTTGTGTTTGGTAATTAATTCCGATAAATGTAACGAGGAGCTGTTGTTGTCTCAGATTAGTACATATCAACTATTTACTTAATATTTCTATGGCAAGTGTACATAATTTCAAAATAATGTCTCTTTACTTGTAATTCCGATATTATTTTGTCGGATAGAAAATGTATTTTGATGTAATCCTTAAAAGGCTGATTTCAAATCCCAATGAGTGTTTCTGAAACGTTATTAGTCACATTTCCAATTTAATTTATAAAACTTAAAATGTTTATATATTCTAAATTTTTGGACATATCATTAGTTGAACGATGACCTCAGATTTCTAATTTAATTTAAAAAATATAACAAACGTATTTAATTCTATTTATATAAACAAAAATCAAAACATCTTTCAATTCAGTTCCAATAACGTTGAAGAATTTCTTACTTCACATTTTTTAATACTCTAGAGCAGTGTTTTTCAAACATTTTTACGACACCTTTCCTTTAGTATGAAGAAACATTATGCGACCCTCCTACCTGTTGCTTTTTTTTTCATGTATTTTATTTTGTAAGAAATATTCAATTCAATATACCTGTTCATATTCATAATTAGGGTTTGGATAAATACATAAGAGTTCTCATAACTTTATGTTTTATTTTTTGTTAATTTGATACAAATGTTTAAGATGGAAGAGACCTCATACGCTTATTTTATCGTTCGTTTATTTGATACAAATGATTATATCCTTTAGTAAATAATTTTCTTAATAATTCTTTTAAAACGTTATTGTTTTTTACTGCAGTAGTTTTTTCAACATTTTGCAACTCTGCTGTGGAAGCATCGTGACCCCCCTAGAGAGGCTTGAGGACCCCCATGGTGTCGCAACCCACACTTTGAAAAACACTGCTCTAGAAGTTGTAGTGTGTGACTAAAATCTTATCTGATGTTAAATACCCGTTTCAAGATGGTAAATACTCCAAATCTAGAGGCACTTGCTCTCAAGTGCAGCTGCCGTAACACACCCATGGGTGCTTGGCGACAGATTTTCAACCTAAAGGTGAAAGTTAGCCAGACGGAGTTAGAAAAACCCTCCCACCATTTTATGGTGTCATCACGATGTTGGGAGGCTGATGTTACTCACATTCGCAGGAAATGTACCTCTAATTCCCCTGCATGTGTTCCCCGGGTTCTGCTAAAGAGTAACAAATTTTTATGCCGCTGCACAGTTCCACATAAATTGACCGTCGCAGCCATGAATAGAGTAATCAATGAATCGACGATAATAAAAGAGGGATACTCTATTTAGCCATATGATTAAATAATTAAATCACGATGTTTTCCTTCTCCGAAAGCTCCACCTCACTTGCAAGAATTTGAACAAACGTCGTTGATTCACGCCGTGTCCGATACTGCTAACCAGTGAGCCACCATCGCCTAGGACATTAGTTCCCAAAGTAGTTCCCGTGAACCCCCAAAGCTCCCCGGAAGACTAGAATGGGGTCTACGTTCGCGTGACAAAAAAAGGGGGTATACACAATTCGTAAGCGGGAGGGTCCACGAACATTTATCTGCCTTCGATAGTGAAGAACTAAAACGTTGGCTTGTCTTCACATATCAATGTAGGTAGATAATATTTTAAGAAATTCAGCGACTGTTACTTGTAGAAACTTGCATATTCCATGTTCAAGACAAAGTGTTGAGATTTGCACATTTCCGTAGTTAGATCAAATCTTCACATTTTTGTCGAGTTTTGGGAATATGGTAGGAATGCAGGTGCAGGGGGTCTAACGGAAACAGCTAAATTTTGCTAGATTAAGATCCTACTAATAACTCCTCGCGTATGTACCATTCTGCATTCGTATAATAATTTCATTACATTTGGTTCTTCATAAACCATCTAACAAACTTTACTATTCCTATAGCATTGATAAACTCAATAAACTTCAAATTAAGTCAACGAAACGTTTTCTAAGAGCAATAAAGACTACTATTATATTGACGGGGAATTCGACTACTTCATCCGGTAGTAATATCAAACATTACAGAGAAATTCCAACAACTCAGTAACGTGATATAGGCTATAAAATTTTTATAGCTAATGGGAACGATGATGTGATAGTGATGGCACGACTAAAATTACGAGTAGTTTGATACGTGGATACAGTATTCAAAGAATTCTCAGTATACCAGCGTGTAGTCAAGTTTATGGATAATGTTTTATTAGTTATAACTAGCTCCTGCAAATTAAGCACAAGTATTTTTTAATATGATAACCAGTACAGGTCATAAAAGTCATTTCTAGCGTATGACAAGCAACGGACACTTCAGTTTTAATTATATGTATGAATTCTGTGTAATGTTTTCACTCTTTTGTTAACTTGTTGTTAATCTACCATATATTCACTCAAACTCAGTACGCATCAGCTAAGAAGGGTAGAGGTAAGGAAAACTATCTCATATGGGGGACATGTTAAAATATGTCCAGCTCTAAGCACTAAATTATCCAAGCCCCTCCAAAATGGCGCTAGCATAGGCAAAAGTTATGAATAGTTCGCAATAATCTTCTAAATATGACCTAAAATAGCTACTGTAAGAAAACGTGGAGTGTGACAGAATTTTAGTGGACTTTAAATAATACGTTTAGTAATTTTTAACTGTTTACTTTTATAAAAGTTGTTAAAATAATTAAACAATAATGAACCCTGTTACTACTGTAGCGCCAGCATGATTTAACGTATTATAACCGACACTTAATCATACACAGAATTTGTATCTGTGGCTGTCAGTTAATCGACTGTCAAAATTCACTCATAGAGAAATGGCGCCAAATTTAAAAAACCGTTCTTCGAATCGATATTCCTTACATCACTTCTGTCAGTATAAACAATACAAAACTGTCGTGTGTGTGTTTATGTAAGAGTAAAGCATGTGTAAAACGATACACAAACGAAAAGTTTAACTTACACCAATTCTGTAGTTAGCAATTACAAAAACGATTACAACTGCCACGAACGCTACCGGCAAAGCTGTTATTACTGAATTATTATACTTCGTGCTCTAATTGCTCTCTAAAGGCCCCTAATTACTATCCCTGACCAAACCGGCTACAGGTTTTGCATTTCTTAACCACGAACAGTACTTGTTTCTTCAATAACTGCGTCGGTTTCTCATTTTAATAAGTTCTTAAAGAAAGTTTCGCACTTCCGAGGCGTATCAAGTAACTAGAACTATGTATATTTATAGTTAAAACTTTCACTATATTTCAATACATTTCAAAATCGACATTATATATAATGAATTTCGAAATATGTGTAGTTGTTTCAATCGATCGATTGCCTTATAGTATTTATTCAACTCTGTAAAAAACCGGGGTTTTCCGAAATATTGAGTATGAACCACCACTTTACTGAACTTTTCAGGACAAATCCAAAATACTAAACATTTTATACAGTTAATTTCTCCCGCCCGCTTCGATGGACATAAAACAGGCTAAGTATCAACCGCATCCAAAAAAAATAGCCTAGAACTTACACTGAACTTAGTATGGTCAGTCTTATACTGGTTCGTTTAGTAGTTTTGACATGATCAAGCTTCAAAGAAATGTATTTTATTATGGTATAGAAAATATATACAAGATATCCATTTTTTTCAACTTATTTTAGTGTTTCGTAGTAATGAACTATACTAGATAATTAAGATTATCGATAATAATAGTAATAACTAGCAATCACCCGTGACTTTGTTTACATTAAATTACAATATAAAACTTATTAACAATTTTATAATTTAATCCTAAGGCTACAGTATCTCATTTCATTATCGTCGATTGATTGATCACTCTATTTAATAACATTGAAATATAGTTTAGCGCCACCTGGTGTCGAGATATAGTGAAACGGATAACAACATGAAAACTCTTCTGTGTGCTAACTTTAATTTTTAATACCAAAATAATCTTTTAAATTAAAAAAATATATATAATGAACTTCTACATTTCCGTTTCCACATCATACGAACGGAAATGACATGGAATTTATCGTTAGGCAATAATAACTCTCTCACGCGACACCAATTTCATTTAACGATGTTTTGTAAGATTCACGACATATCAAATATCAATACTATTTATATACCTACATACTATTGCGTAACAACGAGATAAAAACAAAAACGTAAGATTATACTGAAAGTTTGTTCGATAAGAAATGTTTCGTACACGCGTTATGTTACATTGTACTACAAACGGATGAGATATAAGTATTAACGTGTGTGAATCAGTGTAACAAGTGATTATGGATAGTCACAAAAGTGTATACAATCTGTGTCGGTACGTATTTAGTGCATTTACTACGCTGATCTCTTAGATGCCTATCAAGTATTACTTAAGCACTAAAGGAGGGAGGCAGGTGTAATTTTTGTAGGAATAAATAATAAAATACATTTCAATCATTTTTAGCAATACCTCTCTGTCTGTCTATTTGTTTGAACGCGCATTACTGCTAAAGTACTACGTTCACGATAAAACCTCACCAAGAAAATCATAAAGCATATCCTCGAGTAACATTTAGTCTTTGTTTCATAGAAATCGGTTCACTCTATCCAAAGTAATTGTAAACTATTTTTTGGATAGCTCTTTTATCGAGGCTATATATCATCACGCTAAGACAAATAGTAAGAGCGGAGCACCAATGAAGAATGTTTCAAAAATTTTTTTTTTTCATTTGAGAGCTTCCGCTGCGCATTAGCGTTAGCCACGTGGACGAAGTCGCGGGCAGAAGCTATGTACACATATATATACATAGATCTGTCAAAAGCTTGGCTAATGCCCGGTTTCTGAGGTACTTTAATTGTAGTTTATCTGTTCAATAACGTTATCAGTTCGATAACTTGTCAAATTGCATTTCTGAACACACAATCATACGATAAATGTCAGTAAAACTCAACGGCCCATTTCACAGTTTATCTTATGGATAACTTTGTTGAGTCAATAACTATTAGTAGTTTAACCAAGTATCACAGAAATCGGGTATAAGAGCGCTGATTCAACTGATTTAGTTGGTAATGGAAAGTTGTTGTACATTAATGGGGACCAGCTCTCAAGTGCAGCTATAAATCGTTTGGCGAAAATTACTATTCGTTAGATATTAACCGGATTTTAATATATACTTCGGTATCTTCGATCAACAAATAAACCGACAATTATTGTTGATCGAAGTTCGGGATCAAAACGTTGCAGTCGCGTCTATTTTTAACTCGGCTCGCCGAAAGATAAGCGAGTTCATTATCTTATACATTCAAAGAGAAATTGGAAACTTTCCGTGGACCGCAGACGACAAACAATTGACTTTCTTCATTTCTGTCGGAATGTAGGTATTTTACTTTGATTGTGTAATCGTTTGTACGAACTTATGTGTAGAACATTGTATAACTAATGATCTTATAGCTCGAGATCTATTGTACGTATTTTTAGTCACTTGATATTTATCTAAAAAAATATCACGATAGATTCATTCGATATAAAGTTATTAACCCCTGGACTGTCCAAAACCATAAGGGTTTGAAGTTAGATTCAATCGAATGTGGATCTCATCAGGCACGGGTGAACAAACTGTTTGCAGTATAAGTTTAAAAAATACTGAATTTATTTTGAAAACTTTGAAAAAAAAATTGTATGTATGTATGTTATTATATGTAAAATTATATTTTTTATATAAAATGTTTTTTTCGTTTGTACAACTTTTTTTCAATAAATCATGATATATCAATGTGCGAGGTCGTGAAAAAAAAAACATAATCTGCCATATTGAGATTTGGTTTTGAAAATTCAGCCGAGTAATTAAAGTTTAAAAATTACGATTTTTGTAAGTACTACATAGTAAGCGATATCCGTATAAGTTAAATACTTGCTTTAAAAAAGTTTGGATACTTACGTATTAAATGCACCGCGCTTGCCGACGGCTGCCGCGGCAACATCGTATTATCCTTTTTCACAAGTCTAACCTAACCAACCAGATATAGAAGACTAAGATGTCAAACGTTCGGCGAGCGCGGTGCATTTAATACGTAAGTATCTAAACTTTTTTAAAGCAAGTATTAAATACGTATTTAACGTTTTTGTAATAACACCCTATGTGTTTACACGCCGTGAAGAAGTGGGCCAAACGGTGTGGTGCTTGTGTTTTTTTCTTTTAAAATAGGTGGCAGCCAGAACATGCTGAATTGTGCGCCATTGTAGCAATACCATTCATAATTTCAATATATTCTAACTTTTAATTTCTTCTATTTAATTTTATGTTATACATATCTTTGTAACTTAATTTTTTTTACTATTGTATTGCTGCAATAAATATATTTTCTTTCTTTCTTGTATTGTGAAGCCTATAAACGACGCAGACCTAGCCGCGGTTATCAATTAGTAATACATAATTATCGATAGGTATCGATTTATAATTATGAACAATTTTGCTAATGATAATTTCTTCATTCTTTTTATACAGGGACGTAACAAAGATTCCAGTGTTAAAAATAGTCAATGACCTTCGTCTATAAAGTGTCTCAACGTGAAATACTTGAACGATTTCGTTGAGTAAAACGGTGATATAATTCAACATTCCTCCTACATTAACCAGTCATGAGCAACGGGTGACGCAAGCGAGTTATTCGGTACCGATGACTTTAAATAAAACGACAAAAGAATGACATTTGCAACGAGTCCAAAGATCGCTAATTACTTACAAACAATGGAATCATATTACGGTTATAAATATACTAGCAGAGCCCGCGACTACTTCCGCGTGAATTTCAATTATAAAAAGCTTCATTAATAAAGTCATAGGATTGTATTGTGTATTAAAATCATATTTGAAATCAGTATCAGATTTCTTCAAAACGCGCCCAGTAGTTCTTGCGTAAATGTCTTCTCTTATGTGTTTTCTTATAATTAAGATATACATATATACGAATGTGTTGCATATGTAAAACATGTCCTATATGTTATACCGGTGTGGAAACTATTACCATACCAAATTTCGTCAAAATCCGTCCAGTAGTTTTTGCGTGAAACCTGTACAAACGACAGACAGACAGACAAAAATTTAAAGAACCATGAAAATGTGTTCTGTCATTAATTGTAAGTCCCAACAGAGTATTTTTCCTTTTAAATATTTAATGTACAGATTTTGGCCCGTTACTTTTTTTTTAGAACTGACTAAGCTATTGGCCTGGGAAGGCCTTAACAGCTTCACCGGACTACTACCCCGTTACCTTTTTATTATATGTATAGACAACAAAACGCTAAAAATGTTTTTTTTTCCATTTTAAGCTACTGTAATATTTACTTAATTGTATATATTAAAGTCTAGACTACAACATTTCGCAGCCTAGTCTCTATAGTCGCTCCGTCTTAACATACGTATCAGTTGAACTTTTACTAGTAGCGCGGTCATGGCCCTGTAAATAAAGGTCTAACGAACCGTGTACCAAATCGAAAATAAATAAATTTTCTAACAATAGTATACGTAACATTTCTATAAGAATAACTATTTATTATCATATCCTGATTAAATTCACCAATAAATTCACTATTATGTACAACAGCATATTATCCTCAAGGGAAGGCAGATATGCTGATTGTTATGACACGTCATCGCAAGTCATTAAGCGAGAGGGAAGTACGTTCATGAGTCAAGAACAAAGACAACCAAAAAATATATGGTAAACATCACTATCAGTACCTACTTCTGATAAGAACAGTTTTAAAATAAACTACTTAGCGACGCAAAGTTCTTTATTTATACTAAAGACAAAAGACCTTTCTTAATTGTATCTTCTATGTTATTATTATCTTCTGTATTGTATAATGAATCTGTATTGTATGATAAATGCTGTAATCGGCTGTAATTAGTGGCATGGTTGCTTTTAACAATTTGCAGGTAAGTTATAGCTAATCTATTATGTTCCTGATGTCGGATCTTTTCTGACAAATCTATACTAATATTATAAAGACGTAAAGTTTGTGAGTTTATGACGTTGCATTATAAGGGGTAATCTATAGCTCATTTATCGAGTAAGGTTGTAGGCTATATATCATCACACTAAGACCAAAAGGAGCGGAGCACCAATGAAGAATATTTCAAAATCGGGGTTTGTTTCCTCTTGAGAACTTCCGCTGTGTGTTAGCGTTCGCCCAAAATAACTATTCCACACGGACGAAGTCGCGGGCAGAGGCTAAGAAATAAATAAAGGAAGTTAATACATTATCACACTACCACGCATCATGATGTCATTGAATAAAAACCCAGTTTCAATGAAAGGTCGCGCTAAACAGCTGATGACGATTTTAACGCTTGTCATACAATACAAAGAGTAAATACAGCGAAGAGAATTTCTTATGAATTTATATCACTAATTGGTGCAAAAAAGACGAGCGTTTTCGGCATGAAACTTTAAGAATATTTTAAATGAATCTCTTGTAGCGTTTTAAATAGATCGTAACTGATTTACTTAAATTATTTAAAATTATCATAAATATTAATCTCTAAATTTTAACACCAAATTTGAATATCGATTTCCTAAAACATTTATTTTTGAAACTTACAAGAATAGTTACTTCTTATTATAATTCAGTTCTACTTATAACTCGTTTGTATATTGAGCTCGCATCCAAGCACATCTCATTAGATATATTTGACCATCAAGCTTTTAAATTCAAAAGGACAATTACAACACATTTTATGTTCATGACTAATTAAACGACATTCAGTAAAAATCATATTTCAATGTTATTGATTATATTTGCCATCTTGTTTTCTTATCAGGTTGTTAATTTTAACTTTTGTAAATGAATTCATTTTTACTTTTTCATTGATTATTGTTCTATATTTTTCTTTTTCAAATGTTTTTCAATATTTAATCTTACGTAATTTAATTATTCAATATTATTAATAGTGTAAGTTGTATCGATGCGATAAAACGTTATATGTTTTCAGTCTAGTATGCTCCTTCTTATTATATTATTCATGGGACTGCGGACTGTTGCATTATCCACAATCATTACATAGTATAAAACAAAGTCCTCTACCGCGTCTGTCTGTCTGTCTGTTCGCGATAAACTCAAAAACTACTGAACGGATTTTCATGCGGTTTTCACCACTAGATAAAGTGATTCACGAGAACGTTTTGGTATATAAATTGTCCAGATTTTTTTTATAATCCGGGCGGGACAACGTCTGCGGGGCCGCTAGTTATAAATAAATAAATCTCCAAGTATGTCAACGTAGAGTATCGAGCAGATGTTAATGAGCCCCTTTTTGAGCTATGAAATGACAGAAATGAACATTCATGATTCAATATCCTCAAAAGACTTAACTAACTCCAATGAAAGCCACTTCTGATTATCATATAAATGGACCTATTAGAATATCAACTGGTGATTTTGACCTCAATCGTAGGTAAATGACAACGCTAAATATGAATCATATATTCAGCATGTTACATAGCGTACAACATATTTGTTTATTATCTGGTTATATATGTTATACTAGCGGGCCCGGCAGACGTTGTCCCGCCCTGATTATATAAAAATCCTTGACAAATTATATACTAAAACCTACCTCAAGAATCATTTTATCCACTGGTGAAAATCGTATAAAAATCCGTTCAGTAGTTTTTGAGTTTATCGCGAACAGACAGACAGACAGACGCGGTAGGGGACT
Source organism: Antheraea yamamai (assembly GCA_036509395.1). NCBI lineage: Eukaryota > Metazoa > Arthropoda > Insecta > Lepidoptera > Saturniidae > Antheraea > Antheraea yamamai. The sequence goes on along the minus strand of AP028434.1, from coordinate 17,564,565 downwards.
TTGTTTTATACTATGTAATGATTATATTATCTGTTATGGAAGAATCTTTATGTGATTGTATAAAAATATCAATCTATACTACTCTATGGTATATAAAATAACAATCAACATCTATACCTATACTTCTATACCAATATTATAAAGCCGAAGAGTTTGTTTGCTTGAACGCGCTAATCTCAGAAACTGGTCCAATTTGAATAATTCTTTCAGTGTTAGATAGCTCTTTTATCGTGGCTATATATCATCACGCTAAGACCAATAGGAGCTGAGCACCAATGAAGAATGTTTCAAAATCGTTTTTTTTATCTTTTCTTTTGAGAGCTTCCGCTGCATATTAGCGTTGGCCCAAAGTAACTATTCCATGCGGACAAAGTCGCGGGCGGAAGCTAGTATTATATAAAAACAAACTCGCCTTTTGTTCGTCCGAAAAAATTTTCGAAACAGTTGAACCGGTTTTGATAACTTACTGGCCAAAAAACGCCTGGTCAGAGTATTATATGGTATCTAAACTATTACGCTTTTCCATAGAGGCTAAGCAGTAAATCGGTTCTTAAGGGATTAAGTAGTAGTGAAAAATCATATTAGAAAAATAAAAGACAACCTACAATTAATGCAGATAAAACGTATAGTTCCCATTAAAGAAAAAAAACGATTTTTCTTTCGAATAAACGCTATAGGCTTGATAGACCTTCAACAGCTTCATCGGACTAATGGGATGAGTGCTAATGATGCTCAGCCGCTTGGCAACAAGCTCAAGGGTGCCAAAGTGGCCGAACCTCGGTTTGGGCTGTTGCCTTGGATGCAACAACACGAATCTTACAAATCTAAACTAGCTAAGCTAATGACACATGGAAGAATTAGTGCGCTAATGACTGTCAGCCGCTTGGCAACAAGTTTAAGGATGCCAAAGTGGCCGAACATTGGCTTGGGCTGTTGCCTTGGATGCAACAACGTGAATCTTACAAAGCTAAACTAGCTAAGCTAATGACACATGTAAGAATTAGTGCACTAACGGCTGTCAGCTGCTTGTCAGCAAGTTTAAGGGTGCCAAATTGGCCGAACCTAGACTTGGGCGCTCTTGCCTTGGATGCAACAACGCTAATCTTAAATATAAAAATTAGTATGGTACACATGTATACCATCATGTGTGTCTCACGAACTCAAATATTTTGTGTCTGTCAACTAAACTAACCAAGTTGAAAAAATAAGGGAAACAGTAAAACCCTTCTACCATATGCGTATGTGTAAACACACGTATATGGGATAATCGATGTTATGTGTGTTAAACTAGTGACTGAAAATGTTCACTCGAACAAAACTACTTCAACGAGACCGAAATTGCAGGCACCAGCTAGTATACAAAATAATCTTAACAGCCATTAAAAACATATTACATAAAAATTGAGAAGCTCTATGCCTATCAACGGATACTAAAGATATATTGTTTTAGAGGTTACTGATCTATGACGTAAAACAGCCTATTGAGAATGGAGAGCAGTCATAAAACTAGTTTAGATATCTAATCATGATTACAATCTCAAATGCGGCGTATAAGCAATTTCAACCGTATTACAGAGTATGTTTATGGTTTTATTTTGCTTACAAATACTGTAGATCATAACAATATTAAGGGCTGTGTTTAACGAGTATTCAACAATAAAGCCTCCTTTCTCTTTGCGGATATTTTTTTTTTGTGAACATATAAGAATTTCATTTGTTAAGTATTAACCTAACAATTTACTACGGATTAAGCAGTAACATATCGAAACTGATAGTGCAAAAGTTAGTAACAATTTTAAAGCAAGTTTAATTTAATCTATTGCGTCTTTGGGTTATTATTCTATTGGATCTTTATCCAGGGGAAGTACGACTCTCCACCCGGCTCCAAATAGGTACCCGCATCATACATCGTTATCGCTTAGCGTTTTCCAACCTATATTTTGTATGGCAATTACTATACTACTAAAGGTTATACCGTAATGATCGATATTCTATAACCTTTGTCAATGAATAGACTTTGTAATGCAAAATATTATTTTTTTATCTGACTGGTTGTTCCAGCATCTAGCGTGTTCAAACAAACAAAAACAATGTCTTAAGTTTTACAATATTATAAACATTGTCATTCGAGAAAATTATAATATGTAATTTCCTAATACTGTCCTAGTGGTCGAATGGTTACTTACCATCAATAGAATATTAATATGATACGCTTATTAACAAGTTCGAATTCAAACCACTATATTCGTAGACAAAGTAACTTTTTTAATGGTGTTTTAAGTTAATAAATCCGTATTTTTTAACCCTATCCATTTCTTGGTATTTGTGAGCGTGAATAAGTCGCGTTATGAGCTAAAGTAGTGCCTTTCCTAAAGAGAAAAACTTTATCCAGTACAATATTAACAAGTTGTAAAGACTCCTTAAACAAAATCAAGTTAAAAATATTCAGCCACCCAGACTTCAGAAATCAGAAATGAGACACCTTTTTGCACGGAACACTTAACACATAATTAACATGTGTCATCCTGTCCCGTCTGCACAGCATCGCATATTAAACATACCCGACAACTGCGTCTTAAAATAAAAAATGGCCCGTTTTATTACCGTCTGTCGCTAATTATTTTCAAGCTGTTAATTTGAGAAAAAATGTAATGTATCCTTTATCATTGACCTAAACGAATGAAACAATAACATCATTCCATGAACCGCATCTGGCATAGGTGCGATAATTTTTCATTTGCTATTTTGTTTTCTTGCTGTATCTGTGTTAATTTCCGAGGAATTACTTAATTAAAGAGTAAAAAATGTCATTACATTACTCCGCTACCATAAATTCGATAATACATTGTATGTTTAAGTACGATTTCTACTTTTTGGACAACTCTATCTCATTCAATACCGTTATTTGCTTTGTTTTGTGTCCTATTTTCACACATTTAGCGAAAAAAAGAAATTTAATCACTAAGACTGTCCAAAACCATAAAGGGTTTAAGTTCCAAGCAAACGAATGTAGACATTATAATGCACTGGTCAATAGATTGTTGTTGGGAGCATAAGTTTAAAAAAAAATACCGTAAATTTGAAAAACTTGGACAATGACAAATTATGTAATGTAAAATTATAATTAAAAAAAACGGTTAGGAATTTAAAAACATAATTCGCCATTTTGAGATCGGAGTCCTAAAAAAATCAGCCGAGGCGTTTATGGTGTTTTCTCAATCATTTCCAATGTACCATATATGTGTTCGGGACACGTATAAAAGAATATTTTTGCCATGAATAATCTAAGTTCTAAAGAAAACAATATAAAAACTGGCTCGCTCTATCCATTCAACTACAAACTGGATATCGACAAACGTACCGAGGACAAGCGTACTTTACGTACGCTGAATTCAATGTTTATTTTTAAGGCTTCTCTCTCAGCCTACCTCATCTTTGACGTAACATTCCAATGCCTGCGATAGAAAGAGCCTGCACTGTTCGTAACCAGTTAAAACCGCAATGGTTTGACTCCATTGCGGTTTATCAGGCGCAAGGTCGACGTTTATGGTAAGGGCTTCGTTCAGGTCGCAGCGCCTTTGAAACAGGTTTTCCCCGGTCAAGTATAGGGTAGAATGTCCATTGTGAATACGTTATTACTTATGCGTCCAATTTCAACTTTATGTCTTATTGTTTTCAAACCGGATTTTAATGCGCCTGTTTGTATTTCTGGTGTGCCTCCCGTAGTTTCATGATCTCTTGATAATTCATGTACATTAAAAAATACTAGGAATTAAAGAAGATACGTGAACTATTTTATTATTAAAAAGTTCGTTGATATTAAAATATTAGTAACTAGCGGGTCCGGTGGACAATGTCCCGCACTGATGATTAAAAAAACCTTGACAAATTATACAACTAAACCTTCCTCATGAATTACTACTGGTGAAAACAGCATGAAAATCCGTTCAGTAGTTTTTGAATTTAACGCGAACAGACAGACAGATATACGTGGCAGAGAACGTTATTTTATACTATGTGGTGATTAAAAAAGAGTATTAAACTATTTTCTTATTAAAAAAAAGATCGTTTTATCGCGTCGAAGATAGTAAGTTATGAAAGTGGGACTGCTTTTAATATGATGTTTCCGGAACAAACAAATACATTAGCTTCTAAAAATGATTAAATTATTTATATGAGAATAGAGACAATAATAAAAACTCAAATGCAACCCTTAAAATTTAAGTGAATCATTAATTTTCAGTATGTACTTGATAATAATTGATACTTGTGGTTGTAAGTGGCAAATACGTATTTAATATTAGATAAGATAAAACTGATTTCATAATTCTTATGCACAATGGTAATATGAACACTGTAAATATACATTGTTAATTATAGCAATTACTAATTAAAATGTCATACAATTTTATGACAAAACGCATTTAGTAATTTCAAAAGTTTTCCTATAAATGTTCACAAAGTATTTACTAAATAACTATTTATGAGTAAATACATTTTTTTACTATATAGTGACATCACTATTACTGTGATTGGGTATGCCACGGCTCAATGTGCAGTTGCGTCACGCACCAACAACAGCTAAGCAGTTCAAAGACCCTTCATTAAATCTCGGCGAGGGGAACTAGTCTTTACCGCTAGGACAGAACGCCATATAACGACATTAAGAAAAAAATTATGTGTATAGTTACATATAGACGTCCCTCTCTAGCCAAACAAAGGGGAGTTTTAAATAAATGTGACGCAACCGTTACCTAATTCAGAAATATCGCACAACGTATACCATTGAAATCGCAACGACCGGTTTGTTTTCATTCCGATAATTAGAAATCAAGTGGGTTAGCGATGATAAAATAACTACACGTAGTACGCATGCGCCAAGCTATGTAAGGGCGTACGCATACTGTGTAATTTCATATTTAATCAATTTCTTAAGAGTTGACAAATCGCGCAGACAAGCGAGCAAAAGGGAATGTATACGAGTTAGTACCTCTACCGGCGTGATGTACAAAAAATTTCAATACTAAATAACACAGTAAATGTAGCAAGAAGCAACAATTTTATTTTTATTCTCATACCAAAGAAGCCGAAATAAACTTTAGTAATACTGGTAAAGCAACCACATGAATATATGATTTTTTAACTTACACTCTTATACAATTTACATATTTTAGAAATAAGTGAGTTACGTCAGCCAGTTGGGTTTTTATTCGTAGAGGACAAACTAAAAAGAGTTATTAATACTCGGTGAGGATAATTAGTAATTACTCTGAATTTAATTTGCGTGAGAATTTATGGACAATTAATTTTAACTGTTATGACTTGTTTAAAAATACAGTCAAAATCTATATAAACCGATGATGTTTTCGAGATACGACATTCAGCCGGGACCTTGGTTCTGAGTCAATATAACCCGTAAGTTGTTCTAAACGATGTCGTCATAAGGTTTTGACTGTATATTTAATTAAATGTTCAATTAGCCATCCTAGTAAACGACAACTTGAATCAATATTCTGAGTGTGCGCTGAATGGTGGATATATTATCAATTTGCCGGCAGTTGCGCTCGGGTCGCGTTGCTTGTTACACCTCAGAATGAAGAGTGCATTTACTAAATTATTGTGATCTGTGTACAGATCTGTCACGTTTGTGTGAAAAAATGAATATTTATCTTAAACAAAACTGTGCGACAGGAGTCCTTTCATGTACTAGAAGTATATAGTTCGATAAATAAGTTAACGTGTCATCTTTGAAGAAGAAAAATTAGTAAAAGTACAGTGCACACTGTAAAACAATAACGAAATAAAAAATTTTGCTTAGTTAAACTCGTGAGTATAGTACGGTTAATGTAGCCTACTACAATGTTATTTGACCAATTTAATAATAAGTTGTACAGTCAGTAGGGGCCCTTAGTAAACGACTGGATATTCCACGAGTTTTTTTTTCTGTTTGGCTTTAACGTTTGTTCGGTAAACCTTACGCTCACGATGTACGCGCGACATGAATTTACCGTGAGATTTGCTTTATTTATCGAATTAAATTAACGAAGTTCTTCCAATTCTTTAATATCAACATACGAGTATATTCAAACCCCGTCAGTTTTTATCAATATTGAGTCTGGTTGAGTTATCTTTGCCAGTAATATTTTAGGTTACGTGCACACCGTACGTTACTCGGCCCACTAAAATTAATTTGTAATCTTTTTCCCCAGATTCCACATGTCAATGGAGTTATGAGAACTTGATTTTGTAGTTACCCGTTTGCAGAATTTAACGGTACCTATACTAAGCGTATTAAGAGAAAGCGACGAACATTTCCAACAAAGTGAAAGCACCCGACGCCAGTGTACAACCCGCGTCGCATCGAACGGACGACATCGAATAACTTGAAATATGTCTCTTGTAATCACTACTGCAGTCGTTTTAACCACAGCAGCAGCTATTTATTGGTTCATGAATCGTAAAAAGCCGGTGAAACAGTTGCTGAGGGAGTTGAAGCATACAATTGATATGCAGGGTGCTGGCGTCGGGGGCCTGATAGACGATTGGATCAATGTTGGAAGGAACAAAATAGTGTTGCCAGATGCAGTAGCTAAAATTGCCGTTATCACCGGCGGAGCGAGAGGTATCGGCGCCGAAGTCATCCGCGGATTGTTAAAAGCAAACGTACACGTTATCATGGGAATAAGGGCACCGGAACAAGTGAAAAAACTATCAGAGTCAATGGATAATGGTGAAAATTTAGAAGCGTTTCAACTCGATTTGAAATCTTTGAAGTCAGTCAAAAATTTCGCTGATAAAGTACTAGAAAAATATCCTGAGATACACCTTTTAGTTAACAATGCCGGAATAATGTTTGGTGATTATGAAGTCACAGAAGATGGATTCGAAACTCAGTTAGCTGTAAATTATCTGAGCCATTTTTACTTAACACATTTATTGTTGCCAGCATTAAAAAAAGGTGGAGCGACCAATGGTCCTTCAAGATTTGTCAATGTGACTTCTTGTGCTCACTACCCAGGCAAGATTTACTTTGAGGATATAAATATGAAGGAAAATTATGATACAACAGCAGCTTATGCACAATCAAAATTGGCACAGGTAAATAACTAAAACTTTTTCCATAAACATCACTGCCTTTAAATATTAAATTGATATATGGATAACATATTATGTTTTGTTAACTTTAAGTACTTGTATAACTTTATGAAAAGGCCTTCACTGGATAGTGGGAACTGTACATAATAATATTGTTAAGATCAGAGTTGACTATGATAGTTATTTAAGCAAATATATCCTTGGCATTTATATTACACCTACAAATATTTTATAGAGATGAAGAATTTGGCATTATTTATTTATGTATGCAAAATTAATACAAAGATATATTATTTAAGTCACTTTGTCTCAATTTGTTACAGTTGATGTGCGCTCGCTACATAAACAAGTTACTAGAAGAATCCAACACTCCAGTCAAGGGTTATGCGGTTCATCCTGGCATTGTCAACACTGACTTATTCGAAGGAACATTTTTCAGAAGAGCATTCCCATGGGTCATGAAGATGGTCTTTAAAACACCTGAACGAGGAGCTACCTCAATCCTTTTTGCTTGTTTCGACAGGGATATTGAAAAAAAGGGTGGTTTATACATAAGCAACTGTATAGAGGGCATCAGTAATAAATTCTCTAAAAATGAAGAACACCAAAAAAAGTTATTTGAAATATCATGTGATTTAATTGGTATTGATAGAAATAAGTTTGGCGAAGCTTAAATAATAGTCTACCATGATAATAGGAATGATAAGTAAAACCTTGGTCTTTCCTTATATAATATATATAATATAACTCCTGACTCTGTCTGCTTTGTTTATTATCTTAGAATATATTTGACAAACAGAGAGACGTCTGTAATGATAATCTCAATACGTTTTTAGGATAATTTTTTTATACACAATTTGAATGATTTCTCTAGACGATATATTTACCAAAATAGATGTTATTTATATTTTAATAAAAATGAATAATTTATACATATATGCTGTTGTTTTATTTATTGAATAACTGGATATGGAGGTAAATCCTGTTTTTAAACAATAGTGTATGTAATTGTTTGAAAAATCAAACAATTGGCAAAATGATGTTCCTTTAACATAATAGATAATGTAAATGAGACGCAACTTAGAGAAGGCTACATTAATTTTATCATTTATGCTTATTAACTCATATGTTCTTAAAAATTCATGCTGCAGCTTCACGCTAGCAACAATATGCATAATGTAACTGTTAAGTCAAGATTTTTATGAATGTATTCTAGACCTTATGAATTACTAATTATTTCCTACTAATCAATTTGTAGTGGAAAAATAAAATATCCACTAAAGTTAAAAATATCATTTGAATATACCAACTTTTAATGTCTACAAAGTTCTGAACCTACTTCAAAATAAAAAAAAATAGTGCTTTTAAGCCAGAAGAAATTTAATTGTAAATTTATCTACAATTCTAGGAAAGTCATCCCTTAAAGGGTTCAATAGAAAAACTCTTCAGGCTAGTACAAATCACTTACAAATATCATTAAATTGATGAACTATATTGTTGGTTATATAATTTCACTATTATAAATATTATTTTGAAATGGCTCATAGACCCAATACAGATTTTTTTCTTCTATAAAAAGGTTTCATTCATTAAGATGGCAAGATGAGTACTCATAAGTTTTATAAGATTAGTTATCTCTGCTATAGAGTATGTACATAATAAAGAAATACTTGTATATGCCATAAACTCACCTGCTAAAAAATCCAGAAAGCCCTTTCTTCTTCAATTTTGCTTGCTCCTTGTCCACATTCGTGACGTCAGCCGCTTCGTCCTCCTTTGATGCGCCAGAAGCAAGAGAACACTCGGATAAACTTGACACAGTACTGGAAAACGAACCACCATCTTTCCCCCTTTGGTGTCCACTCACACTTCCGCCCCACTGCAGAGTACTCTTAGGAGAATCACTTGTGTCACTCTTTTCACATGTTGATATTGAAAAATTACCTTCATCACTAAAACTACTCTTCTTCGATAACTTATCAACTTCATCAGACGTATTTTCGACAGGCTTCACTATTTTCGGACTAACGAAATGTAATTGTTTCGTTATAGGATTGTACGCGAGTTGCATATTATCCAAAGCTTCACTGAGGCGCATCCCGCCTTTTTGGCACGGAGTAGACATCGCGATTTCGAAATTCGAACACTCTTACGTTCACAAGTCACATACATTTTTATAATGTCCTTTATATAAACAGAAAGCCATTATCAACAGTTCACCATAACTAGTTGCTAATGAGTTATCCCTTCTAATTATTTTGTTTATAATTATATGAAAAGTAAGAAGGCATAATGGTATTGATGAAATAATGTATATTATATATCTTGAAACTACATGCGTAATTACTGAATAATAATTAAGACTACGTTATAACAATGCATTCGTTATTATAGTCATTATTAAAATAATTTATTAATTAATTCACTATTTTTTGTTTTTATATTTCGATTATAAACAAATAAAAAATAAAATAAAACACAACACATCCATCCTCTTTCACTTTCCATGAGAAATGAAAATTGATAGGTAACTTGACAATCTTGACATTTGTTCACAGCTTTTTTATCTGTGTCAGATTTCATGCTTTCAATCTATGTTGCCTGAACAATTTTTAAATATTACCAGATTTAACCTTATCTATTTATATCTATTTCCATGTGTTTGCAATCATGACACCATTTAGAGAGTTTTAAGTGTTGTATATAACTTCAATAAAATATAGTTAATTAAATTCATAAAAGTATGCAATTTTTTATCACTGTTTTCTTAGGACGTTATCACGTAAAATTATCGTCCGTAAGCTGACTTTACAGGCAACCAACTTTTTTTTAAATGTAATTTATTTCTGCCAGATTATTCTACTGAAACGAAATAAACAAGGGCAAACACAATACTGACAGACATCCTGCTTTAAGTAAATAAGTATTTACATATTGGTTACCGTTAGTTATTATGGTACGTTATAGTTTCATTTTGTTACCTAATACATACAAAGTAATGCGAGTATTAACAAAAGGAGAATACATATACTATAATACACGTCAAATTTTTAACCACTCTAAAGTAGATGCGCAGAACACAAATTTAGGTATCAGAGGGACGCAGAAGTCGCAGAAAGGGGAGCAGGCTCACCCGCGCATCTTCCTCGCCCCTATTGCACCCACGTTGACACATGTCTTCTGTCATTACTAGTTGCAGTACAGTCGCAGTCTGAATAGTTTTCATATTGTTAATTACGTGTATTGCTATTTTCGATCTTTACTTTTTCTAGTTTATATTTGTTATTATTAGAAGACCCAAGAAATGATGTTTCTACGAAGGGCGTTGTTTATTACAAATTATTTATTTATTATGAATGTATTTTTTTTACAATAACACATAATACATATGTGCTACAAGATATATGCCACAGATAGAAACAAATACTGCATAAGAGGGATCATTCAATTGAAGTACGCGGTCGCCCAAAACGTTCCAATAAATCTTATTTGGATTTAATTATAACTGACAATTACTTTACAATTATTCTATTGTTCGGCTACTATTGTCCATTTCTCGTTTTTACGGTTGTTTTATTACCTTAGCAATGATTCAATTTTATTATCTGTTCATTTTTATCTATAATCTTTTGCAAATATTCTAAATGTATAATATTGAAACAAAAAGCAATAAATGTCAATGTTAAATTCCTATTTCAATATTTTGAATATGTTTTGTATTCACTTCTTGACTGTACTATGCGCAAAGCCGAATTCAAAACTATTTCAGAGCGGCCAAAACATTTGACTCGGAGTATACAAGAGCTAAATTGCAATCATAGCTGGCAGCACAAAGTGCGAAACGTCACTATTCGCTACCATGACTGAAAGATGTCAAACGGAGTTTACAGAGAAATTTGATAATCAAATTTATATCATTTATATTGGAATTCTTTGTACCTCAGTAGCCGTACTTTATTTCTATAGGTATGTTTTATTAACAAAATATTTTCACCTTTTGACTTGTTACAATTGATGTATAATTCAAGTTTTAAAATTTTCAGACTTCACTTTGTTACTATAGCCTTTAGCTATCTATTGGGGTGTCTGGCCTGTTATTATGGCCTAAATTCAACAATTTTAAATAATTATGTAGGGAAATTAAAGTACCATGTCTTCGGTGATATTACAGAAGATGCACAAAAGGAACCTATCAAAGTAAGTTGACAGAGTTTATTTGTTTACTTTATAATTTATGTCAACGATATATGAATGACAAATAAATATAGCAATAGCAATTTTAAAAAGGTTTAAAACATGTCTATATCCTGAACCACTTGTAGTATTTTTGTGGTTGTATATTAGGTGTTAAGGTAAAAGGTAACTCTCTCTGGGCGTAAAATTATGTTCCTTTTAGGAAATCAAATTATTCAATAGTAAAGTCACATAAGAAATATATAACATCTACATGAATCTTCATTTAAATTGCAGATTTATTGTAGACTAGCTGTGCCCGCGGCTCTGTCTGCGTGGAAGCTAGTGTAAAAAACAATTAAGAAAATCATTTGAATGTATTAAGTTTATTTACCTATCTATTTTCTCTCATACTTAAGTCGCCTCGTCTTTAAAATTACAATAACTTGATGATGATGATAGAATGAATCAATTTTAATGAAACTAAGACTAAATGTTACTCAAGGATGTTACTAATGCTATATGATTTTTTTAGTGAGGTTTTATCATGAATGTAGTGCTGACAGTTATGCTTGTACAAACAAACAGACAGAGATATTTTTTAAATGTTTGTAATGTATTTTATTACTTATTCCAATATACCTGCAACAGATTTTTCACAAAAATCTTAAAAGTACAAATACATTTTACATTCTTTTTATATTTATACATCATAATTTTTTTATAAACTATCTACAAAACACAATTATTGTTAAAGTTGTCTCATAATAACCATTACTCATATATTTATGAAACTATATATCAGGTAACATTTACTTTAAGTTTTCTTTTATCTTTGCTTGTATCCTCTATTTATGTTTGTTTAAAAAATATATACAGTCAAAACCATTTACTGCCATCCTTTAGAACAACATGCCCAATCGTTTAGAACAACATGCTGGTTATAATAACCTAGAACTAAGGTCCCGGCTGAATGCTATATGACCACCTTATTAGAAACATTGCTTTATACTCTAATAATGACATACCTCATGGCTAAGCTGTATTGTAAACAATTTGAATAGGTATCCACATTTTTCTTCAATGGCTATTAAAATCAGGAAAGAAAACAATAGGATTTAGTTTAGTGTAGGGTCTTTTCTAATTCTTAGAAACAAAACATGTGCATGCAGTAGAATCAAAGCCCGCTTCTTCATATCTCTTCAGTTAGTTTGTTACTTACCTATACACAAGATGCACCAAAACTTTGTGGAGTTATTCGTGAAACTTTCAAAATGTCGCAAAGAAAAAGAAAACAAATTATGAATTAATAATTATGAATTAACAAAACACATTATGAAAAACAAATTATGAATTATAATTATTAATAAATGAAAATTATGAGGATACGTTAATTAAAATCCAAAATTCCAACGTGAATTACAAAATATCTATGCACAACAGAAGTGTTCCCAATAGACCAAAATTACAGATTTTATGCTCACAGAAAAATAATATGCATTGTACTTATGTGTAATAAACAAAATGTACATAGTTGAATAAATATATTTTTCCAATAATTCCCTATCGATTTGTTTGTACTTGCATGATACACATTAAACATCACCCATTGTTAAGACTATCGGTTTTTACGACTGAATATGAGCAGTCCCTTCGATTTCGTTATAACAGATTTTGACTGTATTAATAAATGTATTATATTATTATATTACAGGGTTGTTTAGCATGTGGGTCCAAAGTTTGCACAAGACATGATACAAGCACAAATGCAGAGCCCTGGGTTGGTTTGCAAATACATAAGCAACTTGATCAGGCGATAGAAGATGTAAGTTGTTATTGTTTCAACTTTATGATCACAATAATGAGATTTGATAGCAGTTATTCTGATAAGAGTTCTTTACAGGTTAGAAAGGGTATAAGTTATCTAATAATAGTTTTCTCAGCTATGGAAGCCATTACTCACATGTTCTCGATATCTGGACACAGCTTTATAGAATATGGGCATTTGTTCATGTTTAGCATTAATGTAAGCTTAATCCATTCGATATTAACAGTGCTTTTGACGTGATAATGTCTCATGATGAAATGAAAATGATGAACGGCAGCTACATGTAGGAAAAAGCATGGGGAGAACCAGCAATAGAGAGGCGCGATCGCCTAAGCTTCAGATTGTAACGCATCTATCTATATATAGAATAATTCAATTCAATTCATAAAAATTTGCAATTTTTCATTGACATTTCTTATGACGTTATCACATAACATTATTGTTCGTAAACTGACTTTGCAGTTAATTTTTTTTGGATGAAAGGTATCCTGTACACAACATCCTAACAACATGTATGCAAAACTTCATGTTAATCAATAGAGTAGTTAAGGCATTACAAAACATAATAAACAAACAAAAATCTATAATATTGGTTAAGATTACAATAATAACACAACATGATATGCTAAATGAATAAAAATATTATACTGTTAGCTCTAGTTAAGGATATTAAGTGCTTAGAAACTCAAATCATTTTTAATAGTTATTATAGAGAGAGTGAGGACATAGTTACTTCTCATACTACAGTGTAGGGTATGCTCGAAACACTCTTGACTTTGTGCCATCTTATTAAGCCAATCTATTGAACTAAACTTTTTGTGATATAATACAATGATGTGTTTGTTATTTGGAACAAAACTAGTGTATCTGATAGATAACTTAACAAGGTCTTTAACTTCTCTATCAAACTGCCATTCGATGCCTCAAGACACGATTATATTAGATTATCTATTGAAAAATTTTGTAGCTTTATCTTTAATTTAGATGGTTACCGCAATTTTTTTATCTGAAGAGGCGGCCAATGAGATATATAGAAGTAATCATAAATTGTCACTGTCATGTCCGCAAGTATCTTATCAATAGGAGATATATTGGCTGACTCTGAAATTTTAAAAACTAAAAGATAGTCACTTTGATGCTTTTATAGTGTGTATATAGTCATGATCTATTTGTGTACAGTTCCTGCCACCCCTTTTTATAATAGACATACATTTGCTTATCTTGGAATATTACATTTTAGCATTACATTACAGTTGATGTTGCACAGTGTCTATAATGACCACAATTTAGTAAGACACAGTTGTCAGTATCATTCTTATATGCCTTACTTTCTGCTAATGACTGAATGTAATAATTAAATAGACCTATTATGATACTAGCTGTGCCCACGACTTCGTCCGCATGGTACCTTATGTAAAAAACAGTGATTAATAAAATCATTTCAATGTATCAAGTCCACCAAGTTTATTTATCTATTTTTCTCATGAACTCGTAAAGTGATTTTAATGAAATAAATAATAAATGTTACTCAAAAATATTGTTTATGATCTTCTTGGTGAAGTTTTATCATGAACACATTACTTTAACAATGATGCTTGTTCAAACAAACAGGTAGATAGACAGACAGATATTTATAAAAATGTATTTTATTACTTATTTCAAGACACCTACATCAATTTTTTTTCACAAGAATCTAAAAAGTACATATATGTAATATTTACATTCTTATTATATGTATAGATTTGATTGTTTTTGCAATTTTACATTTATTTAAATTCATTAGTCATCACTACAGTATTAGTCATTGTTACTTGTTCTACATATTTAATAACCTGTTTATGTATTCATATGGCATAACATCACGTATGGTCTAATAATATGAATGATAAAAGAGCATATGACTATTTCTAAACATAAAAATTAGTGTGCAACATTGGATGTATTGTTGGAATAAAAAAATAGTATATATGCAAATATTGTCCATAGTTATGTCTTTTGTTCTAATTTCAGATGTTTTCAGTTTTTTGGTTAAGCTTAAGTGATGATTATTCTTGCAATAATTTTTTTATTAAAAATATCTCTTGCATAGTTAAACCATATTGAATATTTTTTATTATACTTAACATATTTCACTTCCAATCACTTTATACATGTATATATTATGTTAATATGCATGTATATATTTATAATAGCCTAATTCTATTATGCATATAAATTTAAAACATACTCTCAATTTAAATGTAAACTTATAATGTTTTCAATTTACTGTTTTTATATACTCAATATCTGCAATTGTAAATTCAATTTTAAAAAAGATTTTCATTCAGATGCACTTTGTTGCTTTCATATGAATAATATTTAAAGAGATTTCACTAAGTTATGCAGAATATGACATGATTTGTTATTTTCAATTCTGAAATGGTATATTTCTGTATACTATGTAATGTTGGAAAAGATCTGTGTCTATATTTCGTCATTATAGTTAAGTACTCACTGTGGGCTGATAGTTTCCATATTTGAAGCCTAAATTTGTGGATAGACAATTTTGACCCTCACTCCTATCTAAACACCTATTTAAGGTATACAAAAGATGCTCATGAAAACATCTATTTAGATATATTATTATGTCATATTACAAGGAGAACCTATAATATGTAAACCACATAGGCCCCCCTCGGCAGCGGCTCAAGCCTAGGTCCGTTCCCTCGGCGTGGTGCCCTTGAGTGCGCTGCTCGCGCGATACAGTGACACAAAATCTTACATCACTGCGACAACATTACACATATCGCCTCTACACACGTGCACGCATACACGCTTACACATGCAAGTGGAAAGGTTTTATTTTTTCCCTTCTCAAACTGAAATAGTTTAGAAAATTAGCCGATACGAAGTATATATAAGAGTTGTTGAGGTATGTATCCCTGGTACACATATATGTCTCAACAACTCATATATGTATGAATAATTAGCTTAGCTTAGGTTAGCTCAAATAGGTCGCGAATTGGGCTGGCGCGGGCCCCCTGGGGCCAATTGTGGTGGAGGGGGGATAGGGTGGGGACAGATGAAATTTGGGCCTCACCCTGGACGGGGGGCGGTTCGAGCCCCACTTGCGGGGCTCGGACGCGAAATGCTGGGGCGGCGGCGGCACTCGGCCGGTTCTCCCCAAATAGGGGGGCCGGGCGCTGGGTGCCGCCAACTCTACATGGGAGTCGTGCGGGCGATGGCCGCCTACGGGGCACCGGTCGGGCCGCGCCCTCGGTGCCGCCAACGTGCGTCGCTCCGAATGCGCGCGCACGGTGGCACTGAGGGCGATCCGGGCGTACCGGACGGTGTCCTCAGCGGCGGCCTTCACGCTCGCCGGCTTCCTCCCTGGGGCTGGAGGAGGAGTTCTCGCCGCCGTGTACCAATTCACGGCGGCGAGGAAACGAAGGGGGGAGCCTCCGGCTCCCAGGGAGGTAGAGGCGGAGAGACGCCGTCGAAAGGTGGCAGCAGGACCTGGCGGACGAGCGGTTCGGACGGTTTACCGTAGACGCCGTCCGCCCGGTCCTGCGGGAATGGATAGAGAGGGAGTGGGGCTCCCTGACGTTCCGACTGGTGCAGGTACTCATCGGACACGGTTGTTTCGGGTGGTACCTGCACCGGATCGCACGCAGGGAGCCGACCGCCGCCTGTCACGAGTGCGGCGCTGTCGAAGATACCGCGCAGCACACTCTGTCTGAGTGTGCTGCGTGGGGGGAGCAGCGCCGCATTCTGGCGGTGGCGGTAGGACCGGACTTATCGCTGCCGAGCGTGGTCTCGGCCATGCTCGGCAGCGAACAGGCGTGGCGAGCGATGTCCTCCTTCTGCGAGGACGTCATCTCGCAGAAGGAGGCGGCGGAGAGGGCCCGCGAGGCAGATCCGTTAAGTGGCCGTCTCCGCCAACGGAGGATTGGCAGGAGGAGGCGGCGGTTTGCCCAACTCCTCCTGCCACCGTAGCCGGACCTAAGGGAGATGGGCCGGGGGGCCCATCTCCTCATTGCACAGGTCCGGCGGACGAGAGGGGGCAGCCGGTGTGTACCCGGTCTGTCCCTACTAGAGGTAGGAGCCCGGTGGCGGTCACCTTCCGCGGCGGGCACCGTGGGGGCGGCTCTACAAGGTTGATTAGCTTGAACGATCCCTTGCCGCCCCCACATAACGGTCTGTCGGTACACCGTGGGGTTTTAGTCCGTGCGAGTCGGACATAACCCACTCTCTCCCCCGAGAGGGTGGTGTATCCATAAGGGATTTCCCCACGTTAAAAAAAAAAAAAAAGATAGGTCGCGAATTGCATGTATCAGACAACAGCCCAAGTCGAGGTGTGCCATGCACCCTTGAGCTAGTTGTCAAATAAAAGCGGCTGAGTGCCTTAAGCGCTCGCCTTAGTAGTCCGGTGAAGCTGTTAAGACCTTGCTAGGTCAATAGTGTAGTCAGTTCGAAAAAAAAAAACAAAATAATATGTAAAAAAGCTATATATGTATTTTTTTTTCCAGTTCTATAATACAATTTTGGATCATTTTATAAACACATGGTATAGCAAGATTACTTTGCGACCGTTCTTTGTAGACGAGTTGAGGCATCAGCTACGTTATGCGTCATCCTGCCTTCTACAACGGGCCATAAAGGTATGCTCATGTTAATACAAATGTAATGAATAAGATTCTATGATTAATATTTGATTTGTAGCTGATTAGTATTAATTCTAGAGATATGGATAGGGATATAAAGGGATTGCAACAGGTTCTTCAAGGCCAGCATCGCAACAGTGACACCCCTGGTATTTCAGATGTCCATAGGCGATGATAATCATTTACCATCAGATAGGCCATTTGCCTGTTTGGTGCTCTATAGCATAAAAAAAGTGTGAATATTCAAATTGATGAATAACTCGTCGGCGAATCGAATAGAATAACTTTCGATTCGAAGACCTGGGTGAATATTCAAATTATTTGAATAATTTGGACTATGTGAATGACTTATAAAATCAAATATACTTTATTCAATTTAGGCCCTAAGAAGGCACTTATGACGAAACTATCATAGGTTTGGAAAATAGCTCAGTCATCGAATAGAACCGGGAAGAAACTCAATCCGGTTTACCTTTTTAAGACAGTACAATTCTAAATACATGATGCAATTTTTTTATTGACTAACATTATTTACTTCGATTTGAACACTATTCGTAATAAAGGCGTAGAATAACATTCACACTTCTTTGTCATTTCAACAGTAACTCAAACTTGAGGTCCTTTGGTGTGTGTAAAAACCACGGGCCCAGTTATCGTGTTGTGTTTATCGTCACGCAGTCCGAAAAGTAGACGCAGTAGAAATATGGAAGTTATAGGCTATAGAGGAATTAACTTATAGTTGTTCGGTATTAAGGTGGTAGTCTAGTGGATAAGCAACGGTCCTCATATATTAGAGCTACCATATCTAAATCTCCCTTCCCTTATGTGATCAGAAATAAATAAATCAAACCCCCCCCCCCCCTTTAGTGCTTACGTAATAAGTACGTAATTAAGACTAGTACGGAGAAATTGGTGCCGTCAGTGACATTTTAATTTTGTAAACAATTTAAGTAAAATTTTTTGCACAATAAATTAAAACAAAAAAACTTGAATAGCCCATGTGGAAGTGGGGTATTATGTTAAACAAAAAAAAATGTCTGACGTCAAACTCGTGTATCTGGTAGATAAACTACTCGAGGTTCCTAACGGAGCGTCTGATACCATGTGCACTCCGGCACTACTCGTTATGGTGCGAGGAGCCGGTACGAGAGCGAGAGTACAGGGTAGTGATGCAGGTGCACCCCGCGGTCGCCAACCGCACCGCTGAGCTCGACTACCTTCGTTATGTCACAGATGCCCTCATGCCGTACCTTCTCAGGAATCAAGAACTCAAGAATACGTAAGTTTCTCTATGGGCTCAAATAAAAATTAATTACTAATTCGGGGCCGTGCATAAATTACGTTACATTTTAAGGGGGAGTAAAGAAGTCAACAAGTTATAATTTAATGTAACAAGAGAGACGATGACTAATAAGCTACGTGATGTAATATGTTTTTTTGAAATTATAATTTTTGACCCGTTGAATGTATTTTAGCTTGTAACTGGAGTTACACACGGCATGTAACACATCGTAAAGGAAGTTGATAAACAGTTTCTTTTGAAATCTATACTGATGTTAGCTATAATATAAGCTGGAGGCTTTGTTTCTTTGGTTGAACGCGCTAATCTCAGGAACTACTGTTCCGATTGGAAAAAATCTTTCAGTGTTAGATAACTTATTTATAGAGGAAGTTTATATATCATCAGGCGAAGACCAATAGAAACTGAGCACCCAAGAAGAATGTTTCAAAATTGTTTTTTTTTTCCTTTTGTGAGCTTCTGCTGCCTGTTAGTGTTAGCCTAAAGTGACTATTCGACGCGGACGAAGTCGCGGGAATAAGCTAGTATCATATAAAGATTTTTTTAAAATGTAAATATTATTTTATGTATTTTTTGTATGTTATTTTTTCAAATCTTTATTCATAACATTCGAATAGATGGCGCTTTAAATTAGTTTGTTGACCGAAATCTGTAGGACCGACTGTTATAGATATTTCATAGATGGCGCCACATTTTAATTTTGTATTTCTTTTTTATAATTTTAATTTAACATGTAATAACTGAGCCACAGCAACGCGTGGCCCCGTCAACCAGTGAATTTATATGTGTATCTAGGAGATACATTGTCTAACATAAATAATATTCTTTTCAGAGTATTTCACGTGCTCATTCGGGAAATTTTTGCTGGTTGGGTGCTGTTGTCCTTGACCGATGTACTGGCAGACCCTTATATACTAAATACCCTTATTATATTGGCGACTGGGGAGGAAACCATGGCTGAGCTACCTACTACACCTAACTACAAGGTCAGTTATAAACATGTAACATTTATGTCTCATTTTATTCATATACTTATAGCCTTTAGTCTTCTGTTTAAGAGAGTAAAGGGTCATGATCAACAATTTTTTGAACAACATATTTGTAAATATTCGTTGTATGTCCTGAATAAATATATCTTTTTTTTATTCCTATTGTATAGGGAATATTTTTGTTTCCATTACTGCGTTAGTACATCAGTAAGAAGTCGGGGTAGGGAGGTAGTTATAAATAAAAATGTGAGTTAAAAAGACATGTTGTCACCAGGTAGAATTCCTTGAGACATTCGTTCGTCAATCGGATTCGCTGTACGCTGAAAGATGCAAGCTGCTGAAGGTGGACTTGGAGTTGGTGATAAACGACCAGGATTATTTTTACGCGTTCATGCAGTACATGAAGAACACGAGTCACATACATGTCTTGCAGTTCTATAAAGATATTAGTGAGTTGTTTTTTTTATTAATTTTTTTTGCGCACACAAAATGTATTTACGCACGTAAATTTCTGTACGTATACGTAATTTACAAATAATGTAATATATTGTTGCGAAGTTGATGATGGAAATTGTTGCTTATTTTCATATAAGACTCATAAATATATAAAAATCCAGTGTCATGATGTGTCTACAATGAACTCAGAAACTACTCAACCGATCTTCATGAGAGTTGGCATTTATGTAAAATTTAGTCCAACTTGAGCTTCAATATTTTTTAATTATAAATTAAATGATTGTCAATGTTGATTATTGTTATTGATTGTAAGATTCATTAGTCTCGACCAGATGGCGCTTTAAATTAGTTTGTTGACAGAAAAGTGCAGGACCGACTGTTGTAGATAGCTCTTAGATGGCGCCACATTGTAATTTTGAAAATCTTTATCAACTCCAGTTTATCTTGTGGCGCACGTGTTCTGTTAATCTATTTACTACGTAACTTCGCTTTTTATGTATCAAGTTTTTAGGCAGACTCATTACATTATTTATTAAACGCTGTTTTTTTTACATAAGGTTTAACGCGGGCCAAGTCACGGGCACAACTAGTATTATATAAAAATAGATTAATTCTCAATTACAGAATCGTTTCAAATAAAAATTCTGAACCCGGAACTAAGTGAAGCGGAGAAGGCGAATCTGCACAAGGAAGCATCGGATTTGTATTCGCTATACATATCTAAGGAAAGTGTGAGTCGAGTGCCACTAGAACCGGCCCTGGCTGAGGAGTTGTACGAACTGCTGCAAAGCTCTGACAGTGTTAGAAGGTGAGTACTCATCAAGTTTATATACCGGATGAAAGGTTAAACACTCACAGTTTTCTAGGATATGACACTTCATGGTAACATTTAACATGTAAAATAATAATATCAAAACAAATACTAATAAACCACCAAGAAAACCTAAGTTAAAGTTTGTTCTAAAACTTTCAAAAGTATAAACACAATCGTAATAAACCTAGATGCAATGACCGGTGCCGAAAGCTACAATGAGCGACCCGGAGTTAATAACTTTCGATAATAAAACGGACAATAAACCCTTTTGTTTTGTTCCTGACGTTCCCACGTCCACTTTCAAGTGAAAGTGAAATCACCAGACGGTCATTGACACTGCTTCAACATAGACGAGTAGAGGACTGTGTATAATTTTTGTATTTTTCTAGACAATTAGGTCTAATATTAAGCACCAATTTTTTTAATTGATTTAAAACAAGAATCGAGTGCAGAGTATCCTTCATAAATATTGCTAGTGTCTAAACATTTAGCCTGTATATACTAACTTCTTCCCGCGACTTCTTCCGCATAGAATAGTTACTTTGGGTTAAAGCTAACACGCAGCGGAAGCTCTCAAATGGAAACAAAAATACGATTTTGAGACATTCTTCATTGGTGCTCAGCTCCTATCGGTATTAGTGTGATGATAGCCTTCCTCGATAAATGAACTATCTAACATGGAAAGAATTTTTCAACTAGTAGTTCTTGAGATTAGCGCGTTCAACCGAACAAACAAACCCTCCAGCTTTATAATATTAGTATAGATATTGATGGCTTAACAACACACTAACTTTTGCTCCCGACTTTACTTATTCTATATTAACCCTAACCATACTTTTCTTTGAATAAAAGGTGCTCATGTCCTTTTTTGTACCTGTAACAATGTATATGAAAAAAATCATGATGTTCGGTTGAGTAGTTTAGTTTATAATATTAGTTGTGACCGTGGCTTTGCTGGCGTATATTGTATAGTCATTGTTTTTGTTCATAATTTTGTTTTACATATAATTTGTGATTTCTAAAAGGTCTAGAAGGTCCGGCGGACGTTGTCCCGCCCTTATAATAAGAAAAACCTTCCTCATGAATTACTTTATCTACTGGTGAAAACCGCATGGAAATTAGTTCAGTTTTTTAGTTTGTCGCGAATAGACAGACAGACGTGGCAGAGGACTTTGTTTTATAATATGTAGTGGCGTGCGGTGTGCGGGATCGAAGTTAACCGCTTATCCACGGTGGCGTAATCGGTCGTTTCGCGGACGTGAGCATTAGCACTTTAGCGTACTTATATACCTAATAAATAGGATGGTAGAAGTTTCAAGAAGGCTGGAATTTTTTCGATTTCATTTATGAATCTTTCGAGAAGTGCTCTTTTTAGAACTCTTTGTTTACTCTCAATAGTGGAATCGATAATTCGATAAAGTGTCGATTGTAACGATATGAATCAACTTTGATTTCAGGTTACAAACAAGTAGAGCTTTATATCAAGCGGCGAGGCAATCGCACAGCGTTTTAGAGAAAATAATGTTACCGAGATTTTTGCACAGCGAAGAAGTGGGTTTATTTTATTTATAACCCTTATTTTCTTATATGGAATTGTATTAATATTTATAAAAGAATATTATTTTGTTTTCAGTTTTACAATTTAGTGATCGGCAGTAGAGTACCGACGGGCTACCAGAAAAATATGACTAGAAAGTAAGTTCTCTTTTATATTTATACCAAAAAGTCTTTATAAATGTATCTTATAAGGTTTAGCCATCGTTATCAATAAGAGCGCTCCAAAACTCCTTATCATTTCGTTAGAATACGGTGATCATTCTCTACTTCAAATAAATATTTCATACATAAAATCCTACGAACAAAATTGTCTAAATGATTCTGAAAACTGTTTGAAAACTTTACAAAAACTAAGGAAACAGACAAAAAGACACCATCTCCTTGTTATTTAAAATACGCAGCGACGACATTCCTCCACCGTAGTTCGAGCGCTACTGCGATGATTTGCGGTTTCATTCCCGCACTTCTGGAATTAATTCCGGTGCGGAATTCTACCCGTAGTGCGCGCGCTTCCATACAATTCCATATGTTACAAAATTTGCGGAAAAAAATTATTCGGCGAAAAACCGTAGTGTGCGCAGGCCCTTACACCCGTAGGTTAATAAAATGCCGATATTTATAAAGAAATGTATTGGTATTCGTATAAACAAATAGACTCACTAAAACAAAAAATCACACCACAATCATACTTACACCTTCTAACGCTATAGTTGTGGTCCTCTTACTGGTCGCGTCCTTCTTTCTCTACGTATTCGCTCCAATGTTCATAATAGAACACACTACTTGGTCGCACTGCAGCACCTTTATATACCTTTTGATAAAGGAGGTTGGAAAGTACTAGATGGTTGACGTCATTATTCAAACGATTCGACAAAATTCAAGTTGGGCAAAAGGTTTACCATTTTTTTGTGTAAACCCGTTCTATGTTCATGAATATACTACATTTATTTAACGGCTCCAAAGAATAATTGTAGTAAATATGCGTTAATGTTCTTTTATAGGCCACAAGAGAGACTTTTAAATACAGCACTAAGATTAGGGAATAAATTGAAAGGAGCCCTCAAACCTCAGAGTATAGACGGGCAAGTTTTGGACTGTTTCACGAACACCGAAGAGTCAGAAGTCGAGGGTGTTGATAATATAGATATATTGAAATATCTGGACAGCATCGCGGCTGAAGAGTCCTTGAGGGGGAACGATCTGAGCAACTACAAAGTTGTACTGACCAATGTTGAAATAAGATTGGTGAGTTTTTTTTAATTATATATGTGCACCGGCTAGAGCTCGCAGAGGAACGCGGGTGTGAGCTAGCGTGTTGTGTTGTGTTGTGTAGTGATGTATGTGTGTGTCGGTGGGTGCAGCAAGCGGCGCCGCGGCGCGGCACGGTGCGCGTGTTCTCGCTGGCGGTGCACCGGCTGGAGCCCGCAGAGGAACGCGGGTGTGAGCTAGCGTGTTGTGTTGTGTTGTGTAGTGATGTATGTGTGTGTCGGTGGGTGCAGCAAGCGGCGCCGCGGCGCGGCACGGTGCGCGTGTTCTCGCTGGCGGTGCACCGGCTGGAGCCCGCAGAGGAACGCGGGTGTGAGCTAGCGTGTTGTGTTGTGTTGTGTAGTGATGTATGTGTGTGTCGGTGGGTGCAGCAAGCGGCGCCGCGGCGCGGCACGGTGCGCGTGTTCTCGCTGGCGGTGCACCGGCTGGAGCCCGCAGAGGAACGCGGGTGTGAGCTAGCGTGTTGTGTTGTGTTGTGTAGTGATGTATGTGTGTGTCGGTGGGTGCAGCAAGCGGCGCCGCGGCGCGGCACGGTGCGCGTGTTCTCGCTGGCGGTGCACCGGCTGGAGCCCGCAGAGGAACGCGGGTGTGAGCTAGCGTGTTGTGTTGTGTTGTGTAGTGATGTATGTGTGTGTCGGTGGGTGCAGCAAGCGGCGCCGCGGCGCGGCACGGTGCGCGTGTTCTCGCTGGCGGTGCACCGGCTGGAGCCCGCAGAGGAACGCGGGTGTGAGCTAGCGTGTTGTGTTGTGTTGTGTAGTGATGTATGTGTGTGTCGGTGGGTGCAGCAAGCGGCGCCGCGGCGCGGCACGGTGCGCGTGTTCTCGCTGGCGGTGCACCGGCTGGAGCCCGCAGAGGAACGCGGGTGTGAGCTAGCGTGTTGTGTTGTGTTGTGTAGTGATGTATGTGTGTGTCGGTGGGTGCAGCAAGCGGCGCCGCGGCGCGGCACGGTGCGCGTGTTCTCGCTGGCGGTGCACCGGCTGGAGCCCGCAGAGGAACGCGGGTGTGAGCTAGCGTGTTGTGTTGTGTTGTGTAGTGATGTATGTGTGTGTCGGTGGGTGCAGCAAGCGGCGCCGCGGCGCGGCACGGTGCGCGTGTTCTCGCTGGCGGTGCACCGGCTGGAGCCCGCAGAGGAACGCGGGTGTGAGCTAGCGTGTTGTGTTGTGTTGTGTAGTGATGTATGTGTGTGTCGGTGGGTGCAGCAAGCGGCGCCGCGGCGCGGCACGGTGCGCGTGTTCTCGCTGGCGGTGCACCGGCTGGAGCCCGCAGAGGAACGCGGGTGTGAGCTAGCGTGTTGTGTTGTGTTGTGTAGTGATGTATGTGTGTGTCGGTGGGTGCAGCAAGCGGCGCCGCGGCGCGGCACGGTGCGCGTGTTCTCGCTGGCGGTGCACCGGCTGGAGCCCGCAGAGGAACGCGGGTGTGAGCTAGCGTGTTGTGTTGTGTTGTGTAGTGATGTATGTGTGTGTCGGTGGGTGCAGCAAGCGGCGCCGCGGCGCGGCACGGTGCGCGTGTTCTCGCTGGCGGTGCACCGGCTGGAGCCCGCAGAGGAACGCGGGTGTGAGCTAGCGTGTTGTGTTGTGTTGTGTAGTGATGTATGTGTGTGTCGGTGGGTGCAGCAAGCGGCGCCGCGGCGCGGCACGGTGCGCGTGTTCTCGCTGGCGGTGCACCGGCTGGAGCCCGCAGAGGAACGCGGGTGTGAGCTAGCGTGTTGTGTTGTGTTGTGTAGTGATGTATGTGTGTGTCGGTGGGTGCAGCAAGCGGCGCCGCGGCGCGGCACGGTGCGCGTGTTCTCGCTGGCGGTGCACCGGCTGGAGCCCGCAGAGGAACGCGGGTGTGAGCTAGCGTGTTGTGTTGTGTTGTGTAGTGATGTATGTGTGTGTCGGTGGGTGCAGCAAGCGGCGCCGCGGCGCGGCACGGTGCGCGTGTTCTCGCTGGCGGTGCACCGGCTGGAGCCCGCAGAGGAACGCGGGTGTGAGCTAGCGTGTTGTGTTGTGTTGTGTAGTGATGTATGTGTGTGTCGGTGGGTGCAGCAAGCGGCGCCGCGGCGCGGCACGGTGCGCGTGTTCTCGCTGGCGGTGCACCGGCTGGAGCCCGCAGAGGAACGCGGGTGTGAGCTAGCGTGTTGTGTTGTGTTGTGTAGTGATGTATGTGTGTGTCGGTGGGTGCAGCAAGCGGCGCCGCGGCGCGGCACGGTGCGCGTGTTCTCGCTGGCGGTGCACCGGCTGGAGCCCGCAGAGGAACGCGGGTGTGAGCTAGCGTGTTGTGTTGTGTTGTGTAGTGATGTATGTGTGTGTCGGTGGGTGCAGCAAGCGGCGCCGCGGCGCGGCACGGTGCGCGTGTTCTCGCTGGCGGTGCACCGGCTGGAGCCCGCAGAGGAACGCGGGTGTGAGCTAGCGTGTTGTGTTGTGTTGTGTAGTGATGTATGTGTGTGTCGGTGGGTGCAGCAAGCGGCGCCGCGGCGCGGCACGGTGCGCGTGTTCTCGCTGGCGGTGCACCGGCTGGAGCCCGCAGAGGAACGCGGGTGTGAGCTAGCGTGTTGTGTTGTGTTGTGTAGTGATGTATGTGTGTGTCGGTGGGTGCAGCAAGCGGCGCCGCGGCGCGGCACGGTGCGCGTGTTCTCGCTGGCGGTGCACCGGCTGGAGCCCGCAGAGGAACGCGGGTGTGAGCTAGCGTGTTGTGTTGTGTTGTGTAGTGATGTATGTGTGTGTCGGTGGGTGCAGCAAGCGGCGCCGCGGCGCGGCACGGTGCGCGTGTTCTCGCTGGCGGTGCACCGGCTGGAGCCCGCAGAGGAACGCGGGTGTGAGCTAGCGTGTTGTGTTGTGTTGTGTAGTGATGTATGTGTGTGTCGGTGGGTGCAGCAAGCGGCGCCGCGGCGCGGCACGGTGCGCGTGTTCTCGCTGGCGGTGCACCGGCTGGAGCCCGCAGAGGAACGCGGGTGTGAGCTAGCGTGTTGTGTTGTGTTGTGTAGTGATGTATGTGTGTGTCGGTGGGTGCAGCAAGCGGCGCCGCGGCGCGGCACGGTGCGCGTGTTCTCGCTGGCGGTGCACCGGCTGGAGCCCGCAGAGGAACGCGGGTGTGAGCTAGCGTGTTGTGTTGTGTTGTGTAGTGATGTATGTGTGTGTCGGTGGGTGCAGCAAGCGGCGCCGCGGCGCGGCACGGTGCGCGTGTTCTCGCTGGCGGTGCACCGGCTGGAGCCCGCAGAGGAACGCGGGTGTGAGCTAGCGTGTTGTGTTGTGTTGTGTAGTGATGTATGTGTGTGTCGGTGGGTGCAGCAAGCGGCGCCGCGGCGCGGCACGGTGCGCGTGTTCTCGCTGGCGGTGCACCGGCTGGAGCCCGCAGAGGAACGCGGGTGTGAGCTAGCGTGTTGTGTTGTGTTGTGTAGTGATGTATGTGTGTGTCGGTGGGTGCAGCAAGCGGCGCCGCGGCGCGGCACGGTGCGCGTGTTCTCGCTGGCGGTGCACCGGCTGGAGCCCGCAGAGGAACGCGGGTGTGAGCTAGCGTGTTGTGTTGTGTTGTGTAGTGATGTATGTGTGTGTCGGTGGGTGCAGCAAGCGGCGCCGCGGCGCGGCACGGTGCGCGTGTTCTCGCTGGCGGTGCACCGGCTGGAGCCCGCAGAGGAACGCGGGTGTGAGCTAGCGTGTTGTGTTGTGTTGTGTAGTGATGTATGTGTGTGTCGGTGGGTGCAGCAAGCGGCGCCGCGGCGCGGCACGGTGCGCGTGTTCTCGCTGGCGGTGCACCGGCTGGAGCCCGCAGAGGAACGCGGGTGTGAGCTAGCGTGTTGTGTTGTGTTGTGTAGTGATGTATGTGTGTGTCGGTGGGTGCAGCAAGCGGCGCCGCGGCGCGGCACGGTGCGCGTGTTCTCGCTGGCGGTGCACCGGCTGGAGCCCGCGGGAACGGCTTCGTTCTGGAGCGTGGAGCGCAGCGAGCACGACTTCCACCTACTGCGGAGCAAGCTGCACGAGTTCCACGGCGACAGTTTGTTGCTCGACCTGCCTCTGCCTTCCAGGAGGTAACTCCAACGTGTGTCAATTTTTCATACTAATTACCCCTTCTAATAATCATTATCTGATGTAGGTATAGTAAAGTCTAATTTATCCGGCACTATTTTATAAAAAAAAGTTGCTTTTCATTCCAATCCCTTTTTTTCTAACCCTGACATCAATATAGTCACTTACATATTTTTACGTAAATTGCCTAATATATTTTATGTCGAAATCGTCGAAAGTAAATAAAATGACTTGAAATATCAGTAAAAGAAAATTAATTGTAATTTTTAATTAAACCCACCCGGACAATATCTTTTCACAATTGTACCGATTTATACAACACTAATAAATACGATTTTACAGTAGATAATGAAATAGAACCACAAGAAATTCTGAGAAATGAATTACATTGTATAGCGTTCGAAATCAATAAATATAATACATTGTTATTTTTAATTAAAGAAAAGAAGTGGAACATTATTTGATTTCATTAGCTTGACGTCTACGTGTGTCTACTTTTCGTGATGCTGACTTTAATCCTGTCAACCAAACTTCAGAAACTTTAAATACCTAATAAATCTTAGTTAACGAGGTGTTTATCACGGTATTCGTCTTGCTCTTCTAAATTCCAGAAAAACTTGACCATTTATTATTTTTCCATATATATATTCAACACTGAGGGCTTATTACAACAGTTAGATTAAAAGAAGGTATCCTTAAGTAAGCTCTGGTGAAAAATATACCTGATACTTATTCAAAAAATGGCGTCGAAAAATGCCGATATTATTTGTTTGTAGTCTGTTAACCAATTCCATTTTTTATCTTTTAAATAGTTTGAAAAGTCATCCATGAGAAGTGTCGTTACATTTCAAAATAAGCTGAATCCTATTTTACGTTATTTTTCAAGATCTACATATTTTATACATGTAAAATATGAATATCTTAAAAAGAATAACTAAAAACCTTATGAACGGCAAAAATTGAATGTTGTTCTCGGCGTATGGAAAACTTAAAAAAGTTAAACAGTGCAACATCAGAGGTGTTACATGCGCGTTGCTGACCTTTCAATATGGTTGCAGGGACAACAGCCCACTAGAGATACTACGTTACAAGTACGAAGACTTCGTCCAGAGACTACTGCAGAAGAGTCTGCTGCAGACGAGCGAGCTTCTCCGCATATTCCTGACCGAGGACGGGGACTTCTCGGTGGTGGTGCAGGCCTCGACCCTGAACGCGACCAGCACCGACCTCGCCAACATCTACCAGTCCGTCACGCACAAGCTCAGGAAGGAGAAAGGACAACACTTGGAGGCCTTCCTTAGGAATCTACTCGTATCCTCAGATATGGAGCGTTATCAGGCACTGTAAGTAAGCTTACTTATTTTATGTGAAACTAGCTTTTCCACACGGCTCCGTTCCCGGTAATATAAATTTGTTCATTATGAAATTATGGCGGATGAAAAAACCAGGAACCCCGCTCCTGGACTTTATGGCACATGTGGCGTAAATAAAAAAATAAATAAATAAAAGAGTAGAATAGATAATGATAATGTCGAGGGGAAAACGGTGACTTAATAAAAAAAAAGTATATAAATTTGATCTACACACTTCTTGCTGTTTGCTGTATCAAAAGTATGCTAAGTCCTTTTCTGTATCCCTGGACAACGTGTATGCGAAATTTCATTATGATAGGTTGACTAGTTAAGGTTTGAAAGCGTAATAAACAAGCTTACATTCGCATTTATGATATTAGAGTTAGGTGGCTGCTAGGGTTTTCAAAAAGGCGTTGCGGATTATTTTTGAGGTGCCCACTGTCAGCTTTGGCTGTTGGGTCGCCTCCTTCGCTTTACGGACCCTTCTAGTCTGATTCTTCTTGCTTTTTCTACTTCTAGGGACGGGGTTGTTGGCGGGGGCTATTAGGCTCGCCACCGCCGAAGTCTCAGCCATCTTGGGTGCTATGCTCATGCATTCCTTGTAGCAGCCGTATAATAATCCTCACAAGAGGTAGCTTGATGACATCGTAGATGGCCGGAATAAGGCCAGGTATTCTTCACAGGGAGCAGTGGAAGATGCACCCGGGTGTTTCTCCTTTTCCTTCGATGACTCGTGTGTAATCCGGGTGAAATCCTTTCTCCCGAAGGGCCTCAGTATTCTTGTCAGGATAGATGATCTCTCCAAGGCCGCGCATTGCGACCTTTAGGCTGCTTTCGGTGGGGAGGCGAGTAAATGAACCAGCTCAATCTTTCTTCGCCCTCCAATCGTGTGAGGTAGTCAGGAGTTCGGTGCTCCTCTAAGTTCGCAGGAAAAAATCGCATACCGCGTCCTTACGAGTGCATGTTCGGTCCGCGCCCCAGCTTCTTGGCCAGTTGGGCAGGCTCTCGACAACGATCGGTGGACAGCGCTGCCGAAGTATTAGGATCCATGCCGCGATGTTCCCCCCCGGTGGCTGCATTTGACGAGTCAATACTCGATGCTTATTGGGTGGCTGAAGTCGAGGGCATAAGAAGGTTACAATCGCGCCGATGCAGATGCTTATGGCGCCACCGGGCACTCGTTGGAGTCTTCATGCGACATCTACAGTTGCATGGGCTACGCGAGTGAGAGGGGCTTAGTGCTCTTGCTCTCGGGGGGCCGGCGGTGCGGTGCGGTTGGCGGTGAGCGTTGCACGACGTGCGTCGCGACAGGTTCGATATCGAGTTCGTCGAGCTCACGACGCGATACGTGTCGGGTCGAGCTGCGATTCAGGGATTTCAGGCGGGTTCAGTATCCCGCTCGCGGCGATTATAAGCGCGGCTGCTTTCGGGACTGAAGGTCTCTTCCCTTTGGCCTCTGCGACAGACCGAGCGGCCTCTGTGACGCTTCTTTGGATTGAGCACGAGGTGCAGGCTCTGGAGAGTGGATTCCAATGTGAACATCAGGTGTCGTCATGCGGGAATCTTCGGTATCCCTGGGCAAGTGGTCGGTCGTCATAATGACGTAGCAGCTTCTGATTAGACCGTAGAAGTGGCCTTTTTTACTTCTTCCCTTCGCCGTAGCCGGTTGGGAAGAGGCGGCACTAGTGCGGCACAGATGCAGATGCTGGACGACGCGGGCCATCCGAACCCCGTTCGGGTTTCGCTACGCCTCTTATAGGTTTGCTTCTTATTAGAGGGTAACACGTAATATTTATGTCAGTACAAATGCTATTTGACGGGAGAACGGGGATTTGCACCGACATATATAATTCTCTAGTATGTGTTTAGTATTGAATTGCTACTAAACGGTTGGACCGATTTTGATGATTTTTTTTGCATTTGTTCAGGTGGATTCAAGAACGGTCTAGATTCACAATTGGATCCGATAGGTACCACTGCGATCTGATAACAGTTTTTTTTTTTTTTTAAAGCAAGATAACTTCTGCGGGGCCCTCTTGTTAATTCATAAATTAAATTCCTGGTCATATCTGGACAGGAAACAAGGTACTACAGCTCGTGACGTCGAGGAAGCTCAGGAAGTGAGCGAGGAAGCCGACGAAGAACTTCTCCACTCGCTTCGTCAGCGTCGAGCAAGGAACATTCACGCTTCGATATTCGGGGATAACTTCGGAATCGAACCCGCACTCGAGATACGAGGCGCGGGATATCAGACGGTAGTCGTCGGGTTCACTCATTGTTTCATGTATTTATGTGAGTGATTTTATTGCAAACTACTATTTATTGGTAAGAACTTGAAAATGTACGGCACGAGTAGAGAAATGTGTCGTTTATTAGCCGTTCCTAATATTTTACGTTACGTAAAATATGAAGAATATAAAAATAACACTAAACTAAAAGTAAATATAATAGAGTGTAAACTTTAAACTTCGATTTCGGTGAATAATAACTGAAAATCTTAATAATAATAAACATGTTATAAGAACGATTATAATTGGAGGTAGTTTATTTTAAAATGTACGATACATTTGTTATCAGAATATAATCAGATATGTGGAGTGCTTTTGTATTTCAGAATGTGCTTGTTAGCAAGGATTTCTAACAGGAGTATTGTGTTTTAAAATGGCGAATAGAATAGTGTTGTAAATTGTTGCGGTTAAGTCTCATGAACATGATACGGCTAAACTACAGATCGATACAATCTCCGCCAAGCTACAGGTATCCTCGTCATGAATCCTTATAAGAAAAAGATTATCCTTGCGTATCATTACATAGTATTAAACAAAGTCCCCTACCGCGTCTGTTTGTCTGTCTGTTCGCGATAAACTCAAAAACTACTGAACGGATTTTTATGCGGTTTTCACCAGTGGATAAAGTAATGCACGAGGAACGTTTTCGTATGTAATTTGTCCAGGTTTTTTTTTATAATCAGGGCGGGACAACGTCTGCCGGGCCCGCTAGTTATGTATATAGGAAACTCAAAAGATAAAGAGAAAAAGAATGAGGTTTTGGATACATCAAATTTTAGAAAAATGGGACGAATTTGCTGCATTTCTTACACTTGTCAAGAATCAACTGGGGGAAGATAAAGACAAGATTTACGATTATTTTAGAATGCACAGACCGACATTCGATATTCAATTTTATTCGTGAAAAAAAATCAGCATATTTTATTTGTCACAAAAACGTCCGTCGCCGTCGACACGTTCGCATAGACTGCGATACAGCACTGACAGCCGTGCGCACACACAGCGAATTAATCGTATATTTCCACGCCAAAAAAACGTTTTTTTTTTTCGTTTTTTTAACACGGCAAAATGGCTGCACTATCCCTGATGATAAGCATAGTACAATCCAAAAACAATGGTAACCACCGAGTGAGACACTATCCATCGCCGGTCGCCGCTGTCATGCCGGCCTGCGAAAAGCTGGATATGTACAGGCTGATCCCGAAACGCGACCCGCAGAAGCGAATCACTATGACGGGCTTTTTCGCGATATATATGGTGGTTGCTTGCGACCCAGTCAGGCCTTAAAACCCTACCACCCCGCTTTCACCATTGCCTCGTTCATTATTCAGCAGGGTGCACCACGGGCAAGTGAGTTGGCTTGGGTGTCTCAAGTCTTACGATGTTATTGGACACCCCTTACACCCCAAAACGTGTGGGTACAAGAGGCCTTATGCCGGTAGTCCAGTGAAGCTGTTAAGACCTTGCTTGGTCAATAGCGTAGTCAGTTCGAAGGAAAAAGAGGCCTTATGCTGGGTTCTGTACAAGTTTTACGACTAATAAACCTAGACAGTTAAGATGCTATTTGGAGTCAATGATATTATAACTAGAAAGCAGCTGATACGTTACCTACATGATATTTTGACAAAATAAATGGCACGATAACGCACACATACGTAAAGTAATATTGTACCGCGACAGTGTCTTACATACAATGTGGAAGTAAGATGGCATATTCTCAATATCGGTGGTTTAAAAAGAAATAGTTATATGTTGTTTCGGAGCAGCCGTCAAAAGTAAGTTGACTAGCCAAATTTTAACAAGACGTTGTCGAAGCGCTTATGTTGTATCTATAGTTTTTTTAATTATAACATCATTGTTTGGACTGTGCGAGAGATGGTCACAACCACAAAACCGAATCGGTGCTTACCTTAGAGGCTCGACGTTCCTGTTACGCTTCCAATGCAGTGGTCCGTGTGTAGTGTAGGTGTACGTCAATGAGTGTACAATAGAAACTTTTTGTAACAAACACTCGTCACAACAAATACAATAACAATTCCGATAGCCTCTACAATAGTTCACATAAAATCCATACAACAAATCAAATTATAAATATTAATACGCGTCGGACGTCACGACGCTTCAAAACCCGCGCTAGAATTGCAACTAACGCAGGCAGGAGACCCTTTTTGTTTTTTTTTTAACCGACTTCAAATAAAGTAAATTTTCAAAAAAAAGTATTAACCGATTTCAATATCAATCAAAAACCCATAAGGCACTGAAAAGCGGAAAATAAATAGTTTATCAAATTAACCAAATTAAATAAAACATATGAATATGTGTGCTACCTAGAGATGTATTGGAAGTCGGTGCGAACCGAAAATCATATCATCTACATAGGTACAAAGTTTAAGAAGTCCACTCTCGCGTCTCTGTAATACATTTCTACCTGGAACAAATTTGAAATTTCGGTTGACACCGACTTCCAATACATCTCTAGATAGCACACATATTCATATGTTTTATTTAATTTGGTTAATTTGATAAACTATTTATTTTCCGCTTTTTAGTGCCTTATGGGTTTTTGATTGATGTTGAAGTCGGTTAATACTTTTTTTTGAAAATTTACTATATTCTAATGTTTTTTACGATTTATTAGGGTCGCCGGCACACGTTCCTTAACATGGACTATGTATTAATGTTTATATTATGGTTTGATCTATAAGTTTGTTTAAGTGAGTCGCGTGGTGCGTGCGCGTGCGCTGCTCTGCGCTCTCTGCGGCACTCTACTCGCGCACTGCCGCACTCCGCTCGACCAACTATTCAATCTCCACCTCAACTCCCTCCTCGCCCGACTCCTCTCCGAGAGGAGGCTCGCACACCTCATCAGGCTCGGACACGGTGCGTACCGATACACCATCGAATAACTCCATCCCTAATTCCAACAGTAAACAAAAAAAATCACACATTACTAAACATTGATAAAACTATAAGAAGTTTATAATTCGCGAAATGAAACGATTTGTCCTAAATATGATAGTATGAATGTAGTCATAGGATTTAAATTCTATAAAATGATCAGCACCCTTTGTGGTACGACAAAATGTAGTGTTTTTATATTTATTTGAACGTCGTCAGGTCTGTTATTCGGTAAGAAAGCGTCACAGAGTCGTTCTGATCCAAGTCGCCAGCGCGACGTCGCTCGGGCACAACTCCTCGATAGTATCCCGCAGTCCGTCGGTGTACTCACGGGTCCTGGGATAACGCGCGCCCTTAGTAACGCCTTCGACATCATACAGAGACCCGATTTGAACAAACAGGTACATCTATAAATGTATATAAAATCGCTTTTCAGGTGTCTCTGCATGCCCCTTTATTTTAACTGCACAATATATATATATATAGCTTTTTCACTATTTTTTGGAAAATTTCTTTCTAAAGCCTTGTACCGAGTAAATGTTTAGACAGTAGCAATATTTATGGAGGACACTCTGCACTCGATTCTTGTTCGAAATCAATTAAAAAAATAGGTGCTTAATATTTGACCTAATTGTCTAGAAACATGAAAAAATTATACACAATCCACTACGCGACTGTTTTTTTTTTATTTCACAAAATTGGTTACAAAAGGTGTTCGATTCTGTTAACATTGATACGGTAAAGTCGTTACTAATGTAACCTACTAGATGTGAAACTAACGTGCACAATATACCAGAGCTCAAAAATTTAAATGAAGTTTAAATATTTAAATAAAATATATAAAAATGAATTTAAGTACAATTTTTTCCAATTGAAATTTTATTGAGACTAAAGAACAATGAAAAATATGAAATTTAGATTATATATTATTGTATTTGTGGCACATTGGGTAGAGGAGCGAGTGTTGTCCGACGTTTGTCGACTACTTCGGTAGGAAGAATGTTTTGCGATTCTGCAAACGACTGTTGTTTCGTGGTATGTTAAAGCACAGTGTCAACGACCGTCGGTTGAATTAAAGTGATGTGAAAGCAAAGCCAACCAACTAACAAAGGATAATTTTTCGAAGTTTGTACAAACAAAAGGGCTTATTATCCAAAGTTATTAACTCGGGGTCTCCGCTCGTAGGTTTTATCACCGGTCATTCAACCTAGGTTTTTAAAATTATTATTCATACGTGTGAAATTCTTAGAACAAACTTTACCTAAAGTTCTCTTTATTGTCTATTAGTATTTGTTTTGATATTATTATTTTATGTGTTAAATGTGACCATGAAGTGCATATCCTAGAATACTGGGAGTATCTAACCTTTCACTTAGTATACGATACGTGCACCCTACACTGTGATAGGTTTATAAAAGTAAAGTTAACTTTTTTTTGTTGATTACTAATCAATAAAAGTTAAACAGAAAAAGTCCTATAATAAAATAGAGAGCCATAAATTCAATTATTACAAAAAAACGTAAATGTTTTTTTTTTTAAATTGATGGTATGTTATAGAGTTTGACCAAATCTCACTTTGCTAATTACTAGATTTCGAACCCACGCCCCCGAATATTATTATTATTATTATTTTAATTACGTTTTATAGTAAAGGCGGAATTTACATTTATTTCTTTATATTATTCTTCACAGCTAGTCTACAATCTACTGGACTTGTGTATAGCGGAACTTTTCCCAGAACTAATAAACGGTGAAGCGATCGCCACTAGAGTAACAAAAAGTTGAAATCAAAATAAAATTATGTACTATTGAAGGTTAATTTGAATTAATAATAAATTATAAAATACAGTAGAACCTCTTTAAGTCGAATCTCGATAAATGTTATGTTTCTTTCCCTTCAAGCACTAAAACCTCCATTGCTTACAATTTCTACCCTCTATGAGTCGCTACAAGCTATTTCGGTGTATATATTCCCTCCAATACTTGAAAAAATTAAATCTATACTTACATTATTATAAAGCTGAAGAGTTTGTTTGCTTGAATCCGCTAATCTTTGATAGCTCGCTTATTGAGGAAGGCTATATATCATCATGCTAAGACCAATAGGAGCGGAGCACCAATGAAGAATGTTTCAAAATCCGGGGTTTTTTTTCATTTTGAGAGCTTCCGCTGCGTGTTAGCGTTAGCCTAAAGCTGCAAAGTAACTATTCCACGTGGACGAAGTCGCGAACAGAAAGCTAGTTTTAAAATAAAATTCTATAACTGAAAGAAAAATAACATTAAGAATTTGATAATGACGTTATCTCAAAATTTGTAATAATGACTTTTAACAATTACAAGTCGAATTTGTTGTCTTTACATTATCCGCTTAAGTCGAAAACTCGATGACTCGATTTTTTTGCCGTCTCCCTTAAAATTCGAATTAAAGAGATTCTACTAATTATCTATAATGTTAATATGACATTATATAAAAGTGATATTACCTGTTTTGAAATGCCTAAACTATGTATTATGATTGAGAGCGCAGTGAATTATGCTCATAAAAATGTATTGTGTTTGTGTGTAAAAAAACACGTTTTCTGTGATTGTAGAATGCACATAAATTGTAGGATATTATTAAAAAGTGTTAAAAGTATACTCAATCCGAGTCTCATGTCGTGTTACAACAGATTTAATATCGCAATTATTTATTAAGAAAAACGGCAAAAATATTTTTATAAGTCTACATACAAACTACTAAATATAGATTTATATATACATGATATATAAAATTGTATGAATTATGAATTAAAGATTTTATGCCTACTTCAAGTTATATTCTGCTAAAATTAAATATCGCAATATCTTTAACGAAAATAGTTTTTTATAAATATAATTTTGGATTTCAAATGAGAGGAAACACGTATTTATTTAATAGTTTTGCATTTTTCTTTACTGCTTACATAAGTTCTTATACACAACGATAAGACGCCGTCGATATTATTCCAAATAACTTAAGAATTGTACATAAACACATTAATGTTATTATATATTATATTTTTGTATCATGAGATAAATTGTTATTATTAAGTTATTTCGACCATTTAATAGCACATCGTAGCATTGCTTAATTTCAGAAATAGTAAATATATTAAATTTAAGTGGACATCAGACATTGTACGTGTTATATTTCAGAAAATATTTTTCTTTTTTGTATTTTTGAAGCAAACTGTCGACAGAATAAACTATTTTGATTATGACTCTGGGTTTTATTTCAATTAAGGTAATTATTAAAACGTACAATTACCATTTGTATTAGATACCAACTCTTTACAAAAATACCGTTCAAGGAAATCAGTATGATGACGATAAGATGGTAAGGTGAGATTCTCTATCGAATGAAGCCGCTAAAACAATTTACTTTCATTTAAAATTCGGTAGCAAACGACTTATTTGTTAGATTAAATTCGTTTTATAGTTTGGACGCCCTGCCTATAGATTAAATAAAAATAAACGTGCCCGAGGAGACGACTAACTAAACGACTAGATACTGTAGTGCCTCGCTGCGTCTCAGAACAAAATGGTTCGCAAAGGGGAGGCCAATTAAATCGTCGATATTGAGGTTTATGGTAATACGCAATACAATCCATTCCATATTCCATAGCCAGTCTAGCTATAACGTTTTTTTTCATATCATAAGAGGCAAACGAACAGACGGGTCACCCGATGTTAAGTGATCACCACCGTCCATAGACACTTGCAACGTCAGGAGAGTCGCGAGTGCGTTGCCAGCCTGTGTTTGGAATGAAAGGAAAATGGGTCTCCGGCGCTCTCACTTACCGAACGAAACGTAACAATGCAAATATTGTTACTTTACGGCGGTTTTCTATGAGAAGGTGGTTCTACCCCTAGCGAGCCGACCCATTCATGCTGAAACCAGTAATAGCTTCATCGTCACTCTACCACCTACAGTGACTCACCTATGACTGATTTGACATTGGCGGAATTCGTATTTACGAGACGCCGTTAGAAATAAGTGGAAGTTGAAGTTATGATTGCAATATAAAACATGGATGTAATAGAAGAAAAAGGAAAATGCATATAATTATATTCTCTAAGAAATAAAATTTTATACATAAAATCTTAACCACTTTTTCAATAGTCATAAATAAAGGAACTATATACATTGTAACATATTTAGTATCTTCACTGTTGTAATGTAGACAATGGAGTATAAAAGTATAGGATAAAAAAAAGTATAAAAATACGTAGCTTAAAGGCGTGTATCCAGTAACCTCGATATTTCTAAAAAAAATCTCATTTTTGAACGAAACAAAATGATAACCTATAAGTTGTTATGAAATTGTTTTATAGATTTATGGGAATTATTTATATTTTTACCAATCTGTGTACTTCTGTAGCAACATTGGAAAACGTCCTTAAAATTTGAAGTATATTTTGTAAGTATGTAAATATAACCTTTTGCTGAACTTACGCAGATTCATCTCTTGAAGCATAAAGTGATTGTTGACTAGTTATTTATTAGATATACCGCTTTTATTTATTTATAGGTTTATACTCGTTTTGAAGCAGTTCCCCATTTTTAAAAATTCCGTATATTTTGTGTGGTTTTGATTATGCACATAACATATAAAAAAATATAATTCAGATTTCAGATAATTATGACACTACAACGATGCTTCAGTCGAGTTACAAAAAAAATGATTATTCAAAATTGCATTCTGAAACACAACATCAAACAGACATACTGTGAACTACGTCACAAATACAGTAGCAGTGCATCTGGCAGAAAATTTACAGACAGACATGAATGGGTAACTATTGAAAAAGATATAGGCACTGTTGGTATTACTAAATACGCACAGGAGTCTCTGGGGGACATTGTCTATGCTCAGCTACCTGATCTGGGTATGAAAGTAAATGCAGGTGATGAATGCGGGGCTTTGGAAAGTGTTAAAGCAGCTAGTGAGATTTATTCTCCAGTATCGGGTGAAATTACAGAGAAAAACAAACATGTTGAAGAAAAACCAGCATTAATTAACACATCTTATTATGATAAAGGTTGGTTATTTAAACTTAAATTGACAAAACTGGAGGAACTAAATGATCTGATGACAGAAGAGCAGTATGACACTTTCCTGAAAACTGATTGTGAAAAACATAAAGAGTAGACTACTTTATCATATAGCTTATACTGTTGAATAATAACTATAGATGTTAATAAATTATGGTTGTTTTTATCTGCTGTATAATTTAAATATATTTGTGGAGTCTAATAATGCTATTTGTATATAGAAATTCATCATTTTTTGTTGCAGTAGTATCTGTTTGAAAATAATATGCCTTTTTTATTAAGACCATGTGATCAAATCCTAATGGAATATTGGTTTTAAAGTATACAAGTTGCATACTATACAGAAGTGTATATATAAGTACATACTATATAGAATACTAGTTGGTGTCCATGTCTTCATTCTCATAATGGTTTTACTGTTTTGTGGAAGTTATGTACGCATTTATTGTTTTAATTTATTGGGGGATTATTTTAAGCCACTACTTTTGCCATTAATTCTTCATTAGTACTGCAACTCTTTTACCAATATTAAGTTTCCATATTTAGGGGCCATTGAAGTATTCCGTAAGCTGAATTTTTGTAATTTGTGGCTGGCCCCTTCCCCTAGTCAGCAAAAGTAAGCAACATTCTTAACCCTGCCCCCCATACTTACGTAAACATTTATAAAAGTATATTCAAATCTTTTCTAATTCATTAAATAAGTATTGCTGACATAATCACAATCCAGATGTTCCAAACCCTATGTCATCAAAAATAAGCAAATTAAGGAGTCCCCTCTCACCACAGTGCCTATGTAATACTTGAATTACCCTTATACATAGATCGTATATAAACATTTAATATATAGTCTCCAGCAGAGTCTGTCTCCTCTGTCTGCAAGTAAGTCTCAAAGTCATGTCAGCTGCCGCAGAGATTTATCCAGACAACAGATACTTAAAATTTCTTAATATGTATCAATTTATTATCAAGAAATTATATGGAGATTGTCACAAGAGTGATGTAAGTCTGAGTATAATATTTTTAACAATAAAATATAAGATTTCAATCTATCAAAGAGTTTGCTCACAAACAGAATGTGATTGCAAATAATGGAGTATAAAGCATCAATTTTATCATCATTACATAGTATAAAACAAAGTCCCCTACCGCTTCTGTCTGTCTGTCTGTTCGCGATAAACTCAAAAACTACCGAACGGATTTTCATGCGGTATTCACTGGTGGATAGAGAGATTGATGAGGAATGTTTTAGTATATAATTTGTCAAGGATTTTTTCATAATCAGGGCGGGACAACGTCTGCCGGGCCCGCTAGTATGAAATAAAATACCAAAAATGTGCTTTATCATATTTATTCCATAATAAAAAAAGTGCATTACTTAAATTTACACAAAACGAATAAGGTAAACATGAGTTAACTACTTTGGTATTAATTATATTAAAATGCTGACACTTAACGAGATCCGTACATAAATTCTTTAGGTAACTACATTATATAAAATCAACATTTTGTTCTCTAAAAAGTGTTTTTACACGTCACACTTGTATGTAACTTAATAAATTCCCATTTTTTGGCTATCATAATGTCACAAAATTATTTTCAAATTATCACAATTATTTATTAACGAATTGATACATAATATACTGATTAATTGTACTTTAAAACTGTATTTAATACATAGATAACAATACTGCATAAATATCTTGCGCATAAACGGAATACTACGAGGTTTCTAATTTTATATCTTGTTGTTTATATTTATACAAATAAAAAAGCATAAAATTTCTTATGACTAGACATACATACAGGCTATTATACTATACATATATACTATAAAGATTTATCCTATAGTAATTGCGTGTGCGTACAAACTGGTATGTTCTCACTGCTATAAACATTTCCATAAAGAAAAGAAAAACTTTATTCCTAATTACATATAATATGAATACTTATACACAATTATATGTTTAAATCACAACTATATATGTATCTTAGTAATATAATTGGCAAACATTCACACCGCATCCACTGAATTATTAAACATTTATATTTTATAGAAATTTTATGTCTATAGATAAGGTATGAGTTAGAAAAAGCACTCATTTTAACTAATAAAAATCTCACACAAGGTATATACGTTACACATAAGTAAAAATTAGAAAAACTGTTAAAACTTATGTATATCAAAATGGTAAGATCAATAAATGTCAATAAAAAACTTGTAGTTTATAATATGTAGTATTTCAACATTTACTGTAGAATTTTTCATAATAAACATTACCAAAGAACATACAACAGATTTCTTAAAGATTTTTCTTGCAGAAATTGAAGACAAAACTTTACAACCGATTTTTAAACCGTTTCATAAACTTTTCAAATGATCATTTGTGTATTTATTTTTAAACATTCTGCATTCTCAATAATATCTGCAAATAGAGTATTGACTTAATGAAATTAATTGACTTATTGAATGACTGAATACAATAAATATGATAAATATATCATGTTATTGATAATTAAGCAAGTTATTTAGACATACACTGTTAATACAAAGGTTGAATCTAACTTGATTTAGCATATTAATGTATTAATTACTGATTATCTTTATTATCCAATAGAAGCGGTTTTTTATTTACTATAAATAATGGAGTTCATGTATGGAAAGCTATTTTTATGTTATTCACAAAATATAAATGACAATAACGGTTATATATCACTAATAGCACTATTAAAAAAACAACTGTTATAAAGTGCTAAAAATTGGTAAGTTTGTACCATACTGGTATTTGTAACAATTACAATGTATTAAAGTAAATATTCGTTGTGCGTTTTTTGACACCGAGTTTGAGCAATGTGTATTTCCGTCTTTCTCAAACCTATTACTTGTTGCATAATGTATGTTTGTTCACATTTTGCGGCAACACTCATTATCAATCATGGATACTCGAGAGCAGAATAATAATGTATTCAAAACTTTCTTATTAAATTTTGTAGGAATTATGCATTTACATTATTATTCTGATTACGATCGTCTCTATTCCCAAATATATTAAATGAGGAGTTTAAAAGCAAAAACTAAAACGCAAGACGGCCAAACAAGAAATTGACAATCAAAGATTACTTGAGTGATATTTTGTTAATAAAGCAATTATCAGTAAAACTTTTCCACAATAGAGAAATACTAATGAGAGAAACCAGTTGATACCATATTAATTTCATAATAATACCAAAATTGCTTTTCGTCAATGGCAAGTTTCCGCAAAAGTAAACTATAACTATTTTGCGTATACTTTTAATATGCCAAATGACATGCTTATATCATTTATATATATATATATATATATATATATATATATATATATATATATAAATAAAATGATAGAGATCTATCGTAGCACGGGCATCAATAAAAAATTATTCGACAAATTTCGATCAATTATTTTTAATTTCACATACTGGATACTCGTTTTTTATATTAAAAAAAAAAATGGTCACGGTATATTCATCGAACGTTTTATCGACAGACATCGACGAAAGTTTTACAAAACTATAATTTTTATAAGCACAACGGGTTCAGGATTGTATAAATGGGGCGAGCGATGTCATGCGCATGGGTAGGAGGGAGGAAGTAAACAGATAACATTGTTCACAAAGGAATATTGCTATCAAAGTATATTGTTGTTTTCAATCTTTTTTTTATATTTTTACCTCTGTAAATAAACATTCCGGTAAGTCCATAAATAACGCGGATGAAGGTATCCACTAGTATAAGAAAATTTAAAAGCATTTGTAATATCATATATTATTCAGAATATTAATAATTTATTCTCAATCAGTAGACAATGAGGAATTAGTTTTTGCAACAGTTTTAAAAGTCCATTTCACGTTAAACGGTTTGTCTAAAGAGAGGTTAACGTTGATTGTCAATACTTTTGTATCACTCGAGTAAGTAAATTCACAAGGTTTGACGCACGGCGCATCATTCACACTGACAGTTTTGACTGATAACAGATTATAAACGGTAATTGTGTTTACTGAAGGTACTCCGTATCCCCACCAGTTGATTCTACTGCTTAATACTGTCGAGTTGAGTGCAAATTCGATGTGACTGTATTTTTTCTCTTCGTAGCTGTCTGTAATTTAATTTTATTATTCATATATTATTACACTTTGTAGTTTGTACACTGACGAAATTAATGCTACAAGGCATTTTCTTCCAGCTAACTATAGAAAAAAAAGTTAATTACAATAATTAAATATGTGGGGATAATCTTATGACCTAATAGATTGTCCCGGGTATAGTTAGAAAGAAAACTCACTGAGACTGTCTCCATCATCCCAGTAGAGTTGTCCCTGAGCATTTCCCTCTGTGTCCGGGATCACCAGCAGTTGTAGCGGAGAACTCCTCGTGTTAGTGGTTGTCACCGGACCACGAATCGGTGGCTCCTGCATTGGTATTATACCTCCACCCTACAATTATATTTTCATTTATTATTTAATTTCTTTTACTATCTTTTATCATCTAAATCGGAAGTTCTCGGACTTCATAGACCACTTTCATATTTAGCTGGTTCCGGTGGACCCCCTGTAACTATATTTCTATCATATTCACAAAATTCGACAAAAAATGTGAAGAATAGATCTAATTATGGAAATTTGCAAGTCTCGACACGTTGTACTAAATATGCAAGTAACAGTCGCTGAGCTTCTTAAAATATTATCTGCCTATATATGAAGTCAAGCTAACATTTTAGTTCTTCACTATCGAAAGCAGATAAATTTTCCTGGACACCCGCTTACGAATTGAGAAA
Source organism: Antheraea yamamai (assembly GCA_036509395.1). NCBI lineage: Eukaryota > Metazoa > Arthropoda > Insecta > Lepidoptera > Saturniidae > Antheraea > Antheraea yamamai. The sequence continues at coordinate 17,520,020 of AP028434.1, read as the reverse complement.
GTTCATATATTATACAACGCCATCTTTTATCACGTTATTAGAACAATAAAAATAAATCGACACATAAGCCAAAAGGTATTTAAAATTAAAACAGCGACATCTATCAAATTGAGGTATAAACACTCACTTTCACAGCGACGGTTTCGTTCTCGGAGACTGAACGCCATTTCCCAGACCCAATGAGTACACCATCGATAATATTGTAGAAGCTTTGGGGTCCGGGGAAGTATCCTTGTGCTGTGGTTGCGCCCTCCTCGAGTATCGGCGTGACGATAACGTACGGACCTATCATGAACTGTGTGTCGATGTCGTGTATCGAAGCCTCCCCGGGAGCCCTGGGAATAGTAACATTACTCGGTTATAACAATCCAGTTATTTAGAAGTCCAGTTAAATTAGAAGGAATGTCGATTCGATGCACACCAGTTTAATGGCAAGTAAGTTAAATGGCAGTAATAATCTAGAAGATTGGTTGCCAGAACTAAAATACAAAAAATATAAAATAAGTGATTTAAGCGATGATGGCTCAGTGGTTAGCGTGTTCGGACGCTACGTCGATCGACGTGTGTTCAAATCTTGACGAATGAGTCCGGACTTTTCGTCAAGAAATACTTCGTTATAAAACAATAGTACAGTAATAAGACTTTTTTAAGTATGCCTGACTAGCTACCACTCTCAACTTGAAGGTCTGTCGCTAAGCACCTGTCGGTGTGTTCCGGCAGCTGTACTTGAGAGCCGGTTCACCTCTACGTTTAACGTGTTGACAATCTTAGACTATATCCTCATTTAACATTAGATGATATTGTGGTTAAATGTTAAAAACTTATCATTACATAGTATAGAACAAAGTCCGTTACCATGTCTGTCTGTCTGTTCGCGATAAACTCAAAAACTACTAGACGGATTTTCATACCGTTTTCACCAGTGGATAAATTGATTCATGAGGAAGATTTTGGTATGAAAATAAACAAGATAAAAATAAAAACTGTCTAGGAAGACTAGTTCTACAATAACTCCAATAACAATGTATGGGACGCTGTCCTTTAATATTTTCTTTAACTGGATTGATTATTGACAATCCTAATTAATAGTGATAATTGATAGAAAATGCAGGATTCATTATTATTTTGCTTTTTATTTGTATAAATGGATAATTTACATGTAAATAGGCAGTGGGGAAACATCAACCTTCTGTTTCAGCCGATTTTCGTTATTATTATTTTTATTTCGTAGCCATTGACAATATTTAGTGCTATAAAATTTGGATTTTTTTTTGTCTATGGTCGAAATTCGACCACTGGGCGAGCACTCGTACATATTAAATTACAAAGTTCTTATATAAAGTACTACAGTTTGTATCTATTGATCGTCTTAATCAATTATCAAAGATAGTAAGTATTATCAGCCTTAAAGAGGTAATTTTTTTTACATAAAATTAGAAGATAGTATATTTGAATGATATTGATTAATGATTTTGCTTATAATTAGTATCGTTGGTGTAATGTATGTTGGTCCGTTGACTTACTCAAAGAATAATGGTCTGATGAGGGTGTCCCCGAAGACATGCGCTCGCCAGAACAACGTGTAGTAGTAGGGGAGGATCCTGTACCGCAGTCGTAGCGCTGTCCTGCTGGCTTCCACCACCCTCGGACCCAGGCTCACAGGGTCTTGTGGCTAAACAATAATTTTGTTTTTTTTTGTGTGGTAACCAATCTTGTAGTATATTATTACTGTCATTGTCAAGTAGATAATTAAAAGCTTCTTGCCAATAGTTCAATGTTCTTAGAACATGTTTCTAACAAGACGTTAGAAATTCACTTGGTGTTTTTGTGGCAAGTCAGAATCCATACTCCGTGGTATTATTCCACTTCATATGTGCTCAATAACCGAACTATATAACGTAAAACGCCACCAATATTAACACATATAGAGCCAAATAACACAAGATTGAGAATAAAATATAAAGTCTAGTAGATGAAATTCCAAGATCCCGGAAAAAAAAAACATTAGTTACTTCAGTTATGATGTCGTTTTCAAATAATTCTATCTATGTATAAACAAACAGGCCAGGATATAACAATCCAGGACCTTTTTCTCTTCTATTGGTGAGTTTATGTGATATATATATGTATATTTTTATTTGGAAATAGTTACTTTTTCCATAGCATTGCCGAGTTCAAAACTTTGCTTATAAGTCGCTATCCGATATACTTCAAAATTCTTATGTTTACTATATCTACAATATTAAAAGTTTAAAATGAATGCTTTACGGTGGAATTGCGACACTAGAAACCACTAGTATTAATAATTTGTATTTTTGTCTGTACGTTTTGTTTCTTCAAATTATTTACATATATTAGTTTAAACACACGGTTGACTAAAATGACATTAAAAAAAATGGTTTCCCTGATTTTTTTTTTAGTTTTAATTTAAAAATATTTTAAAAAGTAAATTTCGACAAAATAATATATTATACAAAAGAAAATAGAAAAAACACACAATACATACAGCCACTGATGTAACTTTGATTCCTTTGGTTAACTCTGACAGTGGGATTAAGAGAATTCAAGAAATTATATTATTTTTTTACCATTTTTTTTAATGGTAAAATAATAATATAATTTCTTGTTTAGATACTAATCTAAATACTTTTACTGGATTCAGCATGAATGGGTCGGCTCGCCCGGGGTAGTACCACCCTCTCGCAGAAAACCGACGTGAAGTAACAGTGCTTGCATTGTTGCGTTTCGTTCGGTCAGTGAGAGCGCCGGAGACCCACCTCCCCTCCCCTTCCCTTCCTCCCCCCCCCTCCCTACACAGGCTGGCAACGCACTTGCGACTCCCCTGGTGTTGCAAGTGTCTATGGACGGTGGTGATCACTTACATCAGGTGACCCACCTGTTCGTTTGCCTCCTATGATATAAAAAAAAAAAAAAAAAAATACCGGTTAACTGAAATATATAAAAAACTTACCTTCGATGTGTCAGTATTGTGGTTTCTTGAAAAGGGGTAGAAGGCTCCGAGTTGCATCCACCTCGTACACAACTCCGGCGTGGTGTTTCCATTGAAACCGCAGATATCGGCGCCCATCATTGGGATACCGTATATACTGAAGCTCAATAACTCTGTGCCATATTAAAAAAATACATGAAAATCGTAAGATACTTTGCTTAGTCGGGTAAGGTAGTCCACAACATTATTCAAAGTAATGTCCATCTGATTGTCCTTAGTTGAGGGCATATTCATTATGTGATTAGACAACTAGTGCACTCTACGAGACTCTATAATAAAGCTTTACTAGAGTACATTCCAGCAACCTACTATTATACTCTTAGGAGTACTCTACGACACTTCCCTAGAGCACTATCCTACTCATACAGTACTCTACAAGATGTATAGAGGTCTATGAGACCCTAAGATAGTGCTCTAAAGACACAATGAGAGTATTCCACAAGATTTATATGTTTCAATCTCAGATTTGTAACAAAGTTAGAAAAACAATAATGAGTGCCCTGGATAAGCTGTTAACAAAATGTAATGTAAACAAAATATACACTAAAAATTATTTTATAAGGACATACAGACAGAAATACGTTGCCTAGTATGCTTAAACAGGTGATATTTGTCACCTGCACACTGGGTAATTGGGTAGGTCTGATTAAGCGATAAAATTTCATTGAGTCAAATCTCTAAGTTTCTACATTATTAAAAATTCAAATTTCAAAGATGGATCCCTAGAAACTTAAATATCTAGACAGAAATTTGACTTAATGAAATTTTTTGTCGACAATTTATCGCTTAATAAGACCTATCCATTCATTTAAAGAAAATAAAATTTCTTCACAGTTGGCAAGTGATATTATAATGTTAAAAGAAATGTCCATGTTATTTGCATGGGAAAATTTAAAGTTCGATGGAAGACCCCTTAAAATTCAAATTCAGGAGGGCGAAAAAAAAACATCGACTTTTTTGGCACACCTTAATATACATACATACATACATTTGATGGACATTACCATCCTTTTGGCAAGTCAGGGTAATAATCAGGTAAAGGTAAAACAAATATATCATCTAGTAAAGAGAATTATTATTAGTACCCGGTACAGTCATCTTCATATCATGCCAGTCACTAGTGATGTCCCCGCTCCAGTGCCCCGAGTAATGTCCCATGCCAACAAAACTCGAACGGGATATTATGAACGGACGTTTCCCTCGGATTTCTTGTAGAGCACTGTTAAACATCACCCCATTTGACACATTTCATTTTTTTTTAATTTAACTTTATTTTTACTGTGTTTTAGAGTTGCCAACTCGACCACGTTCAAGTATTACGTAAGCAGAGTTTTTGTAACACAAAACACACAGTTTGTGACCGCCCCTCCCTCTGGTTAGCAAAAGTAAGCAATGCTTATACCCCCACCCCCCATGCTTATGTAAACATTTATATAAGTATTTTTAAATGTTTTCTGGTTATAAAATGAATATTGCTAACGTAATCACTAGGCTCCCCCCCCCCATCCTCTATCTCATCAAAAATAAACAAATCAAAAACCCCCCACCGCCATCAGTGCTTACGAAATACTTGAATGACAGCTGTAGTCCGGTGAAGTTGTTAAGGCCTAGCTAGGCCAAGAGCGTAGTCTGTTCGAGAAAAAAATACTTGAATCGCATCAACTCTCAAAAATATTTACCGCTGATACTAAAGCGAAAATCCCCTAAAATTGCCATAATTCGAAAATCGATCTAAAATAAAAATAAATAACTATGACATACTACTAAAAGTAGATTTTTATAAATGATTACTAACGCATTTAAATGAATTCATTACATGTGTAATACTTAAATATTTTTCTTTATAATATTTGTTAAGATGATTCGAAAAAATTGCCTGGATTAAGTTATCTCACAATATATACTTGTAAATAAAAAGTCTCTAAAAATCCCGTCTCCCTTATTTACCCCCTAAATTTGTCTGGAAAACCCCAAGTTGAGGACCCTGTTACGCTGCAACTTTTTGTTATTATAAAATAGCTGAGAATGTTCCAATTTACGTAAAATGGAACGTCACACGCTTACGTTATTTGTAGTAAACACTTTACAATGTTCAAAGAACTATTGCTATATTTTTGTTCGAGATCAAAAATTTCTTTGCCCTATCGGTATTCGAAATTCGATGAAACGAAAACGCGAAATTAAAAATAAGCAACAGCTATATCTATAGGTTTTAACGTGTGAGAGAATGAGATAGAATACATTATACAGTGTTTCTTTTATTTGTGGTTTCTTCATTGTGTATTGCATTACTTAATACTTGCTCTGTTCCGAATGTTGTATGTTTGTGTATAGGAATTACAGATATAGAGAAGACTATACATTTTAAGTATAGACATAATCTTAATTTATCATTTTGAAACCAATGTTTTGCTATTTCTTTTATCGCTTTACATAAGTAAATTTCTGGATAGCAATGTTTTTGAAAACCAGTTAACTATTAAGACAAGAAGTAGAGATCAGCCACAATCCTATGTGATATTAAACAACAATGTAGTCTAACATTAAATTTTTGAACTATTTTTCATGTGCACTTGTCGGAACACACCTATAATGCTCGGGGACGGATTTTCATTAGAAAAAATCTTATACCATGATGCAAAGTTTTCCGTTAAGAAAAACTTTTTTTTAAAGTATTGAGGGTAACGTCTTAACAATGAAGTGATAGTTACAAATTAGTGGCGATAGCTTCCGTGATGGAGTAGAGGTTGTGCCAGTCGTAGTGCAGGCCGGCATGATGCTTAGCGTCCATGCATAGTGTATGGGCTCGGAGGTACGGATCACTTGTATGCGGCATGTATGGGAGTCGCTCTGGTTCGCACACTCCGTTCAGAGGACCGTCCTCAAAGTTGGATGGCTCGTTCATATCCTCGAAACGAGAAAAAAGTTAATTAATTAAAAATATTAGAGAACTTTAAAATCATACTTCCACGTTTAGCACCAGACAGAACTAATTAAATTTAAAATTTGACTCAATAACCTGTAGCGTCATCATAAATGTAGTCGGTGTAGTATCGACCGACATACATTGTACGCGTTTCACGTAATAAGCGATTTAAGTATGAAGTGACTATTATTTTAACTCAAGTGTTATGATATAGCGGCTGATCCTCTAAAAAGCCAAGCCCGCGGGCTCAGCTAGTTAGACTGTAAATTCGAAACCTAAGATTGTGCTGAGTAACACACAATATTAAGGACTCAAATTTTCAGGATTATTTTTTAACATATTTCCAACAATATTTTGGTTCGAGACCGAAAAAATATTCGTTTACAAAAGGACCTTAATATATTTATAGAATATGTATTTACAATCCAGGCTCCATCGTAAGGTATGCTCTTGTGGAAGTTGGTCATCATCTCTACCCAATATGCTGTCGAGTTGGGATGAGTGAAGTCCGGGAACACGGTCGAACCTGAATTCCATACCTGGGTAAAAAAAAACCATACTTATACACAAACTAACAACATTTTATTAATTATCATTATATATCTAAATATGTATCTAATGAGAAAATCAAAATAACTTACAGAGAAGAAGTTTTTGGCGGGATCATATAGTTTGGTAATTGTGCAGGAGTGAAGTGGATGGGAAATAATAACACGGGGCATGGATTCTGAGATGCCATAACAACTACCTGTGAAGTTCTAACAAGATGGCCAACATCTTGTTAGTTCCATTACCTACTGGACAATAGCAGTAATAATTTACTTTTTCTAGACTTTTTAGATTTAGATTTACAAAATTTACTGCGATAGAATAAAGAAAACAAGAACGACATTGGAGGTAAAACTCATTAATACATGACATAATAAAATTTACTTAACGACATCTATCTATTGATTCTACGGACTACATTGTTACGAATCTTAAATGTTTGATATTTTACTTATGCTATAACTAAACATTTTTTTGCCATCATCTACATATATTTAAAAGCAAAATGGACGATGACTATGTACGTAGCACGTTTATAAATTTAAAAAAGGATTGTGTGGTTTTATGAAAGCACGGTAAAAGTGAAACTTTTTTTCACACTATAGACATTTAACTAATAATAGTCTATACACTAGATGGTCAGCTGCTGCGAACTATAGGCGCCGCCATATTGGCCCTGGCTGCTCTGACGAGCGCCTTTCACTTTATCCCTACTCCGCGGCCGACCATCACGCGACATGCAACACACAGACGAAAAAGTTTGAGACGATGTAATAAAAGTTTCACTTTAAAAAGTATTTTTTAAGTGTCCAAGAATAACAGTCGGTGTCAATTTTTCACATGCGGCCATGGCGGATCATTTTAGACATGTTTTTTTATCTATTTCCGTAATTTTTCGATCATTTTAGAAACAAAGGTTAAAATAAATTATCTATACATACATAGGAGCCGATAAAACAGTCCAATACTTTTCTCTCTCGTTTGTTAATCAATATTTTATGTTATAATTAGTAGCGTTATAGTGTTATAAATGAAATAATAAACAGTTTTTTCTTTTTTTTAATTGGTCAAAATTCAACCATATTTCGTAAATTTGTTAAGTTTCAATATTTATAAAGTTTTTTTAACCAGATATAACAGAGTTAAAAATTATGAATTATAAAAAATGTACACTTACAATTTAAGGTTATATAATAGGAAAAATCCGTTTATTATTTCATTTATAACATTATATAGCTACAATATATAACATAAAAAAATAGATTAACAAAAAAAGTACTGGAATGTCTTAACTCACTGGAAAACCACTACGAAAATCTTCATATATATATAGACGCAATAGCCATATATAATACTACATAACATAATTTTTCAATATTATTAATAGTGTAAGTTGTATAGATGTGATAAAGCGTTGTATGTTTTCAGTCTAGTATGCTCCTTTTTACTATTGCATTATCCGCAGTCGAAAATAAATAAATAGCGTTCACAAATACTTACCTTGCCGATAAACGGTTGGTTAGTTGAGTTTTTAATAAAGATGTCCATTTCTATTCCTCGATCGTATGGCGGGTACGTCCCGGGCTCTTCCGACGCGCTTATTCCTGGATCTGGGAATGTTAAAAAACTCAATTAATTCCTTTTTACACTAGTAATCGACCGCCACTTCTTTCTCGTCTATCTGTATACCTATACATGTGAAATAAAAACGTTGTACACCTATTTAAGGATATTGCGAAACTGTGAGCGAAATCTGGTACAGGTAATATTAATACAGTGCCGAAAGATAAAATCTATGTACAGTGTATGCTTTTTATAACGAGTTTAAAGGGACCGAACCTTTTTTTCGTTATACCGACGGAAGAGAAGAAATAAATGGTTTTGTGGTAAAACAACCAAATCGAACTAATTTCTATGTTATAGAAAGTTCTTCGTTATAATGAAGAATGTTTAAAGACTACATTGTATTAATTGGGCTTGACCTTATTCGAAGCTTATTTATAAGATAGGCACTTCCGTTTTCCGCCAGTGTGCCCACTTTGACAGTAAGTATCACTTACTTCCGGTCAAATTAAATGAATAGAAGCGTTTTACTTTACAATAAAACTCATATTAATTTACTTAGCTTTTTAGAAGTTGAATATTTAAAATTTTTCCTGGTATTATTCGATTCGATGAAGCAAAAAGTCGGCGTGGCTCCGTACACGCTATTCTGCCATGGTGGGGCGAGACATGTGAAGTATTTAACAGGAAGTCAATGTATCAATATTTACTGCCGGGACGTAGACGGGAAACGGAAGTGCATATCTCGTAAATAAATTTCGAATACTATGAATAAACTAAAATGCGTTTTATTGTAAAGCAAAACGCTTCCATAAAATGTGTTACCAATATACCAAACTAGCTTTTGCACATGGCTTTTCTCATACAGAACGTTTAATTTTGTTTAATGAAAAATAACCCATATGTTTTTCGGTACCTCTGTCAACGAGTAAGCAAAATTACATAATGATTGTTTGAATGGTTAAGGAGCTCCTTAAAACTTAATAAGCTAACAAACAACTCACAATTGGAACATTGTAGAGTTATTATCGACACGTGCGTAGAAGTTTATATAGTAGTGTAATCAAAACACAATAGATGGCGTGTAATTCGTATCAAGAAATGAATGTTATTTCATGTATTTCATGATTGAACATGAAAAAGTATGTAAACTATATATATTTTATATTGTAGAGGCTAATCAGTGAAAAATACATTTAAAGAATGTAAAAGACAACCCACTTATAAATCATGTATATGTATAAATATCAATTGTACTTGTTGATCAAATTATTTTTTATCACGCTTTTATTAGCTTCACCTGTATGTATGCAAGTTTGTAACCGACCCATTTGAGCTCGATTTTGTCCTACTTTGAACGATCAGATTTAATTCAAACTTTGCACACCTGTCAAAGGTCGATGACAATGCAATAATCCGAAAAAAAAAAAGTAAAAAAAAATTAACTAAAAAATGAAAAATAAATAATAGTTTAAAACAAAACTAAAAAAACACGCTTTCATAAAAAATCCAACTAAAAAACAGAAAATAAAATTTAATAAATTTGGTTTAAGAATAGTGTAAATTAGAAATAAATGTATATTTTAGTAAAAAGTGACAAAAAAATTATAAAAATACTGATATCTGGAGGTGCTGATATTAACATACGATGCGTCACTGTTAATATCAGCACCTCTAGATATCAGTATTTTTATCATTTTTTTGTCACTTTTTAAACTAGTTTTTTAAAACTATTATTTATTTTTTTAAGTTAGCCTGTGCATTTTACATGAAATATAGTAAGTTAAAATGACAATTATTTTAGAATTAATTTGTTCCCTCAATAATTAAAACAATTCTCTAAACGTTTACTCACCGATTATGATCATATAGTGCATCCCTTCGTTGTGCACTTTATTCACGAACTCTGGTAACCCCGCAAACTTCATAGTGTCGTATGTGAAATCGTTCTGTTTATGCATATAATCTATGTCGTTCCACTGAACATCCTGTAAGTAATGAATATCGTCAAATAAATGTAAGTGCACGTCAATTTATTAATATATTACGTATATATACATATTACGTGCATGTGAATATTACTTGCATGTGAATATTGCGTGCACGTGAATATTACGTGCATGTGAATATTACGGGCATGTGAATATTGCGTGCATGTGAATATTACGTGCATGTGAATATTGCGTGCACGTGAATATTACGTGCATGTGAATATTACGGGCATGTGAATATTGCGTGCATGTGAATATTACGTGCATGTGAATATTGCGTGCACGTGAATATTACGTGCATGTGAATATTACGTGCATGTGAATATTGCGTGCATGTGAATATTGCGTGCACGTGAATATTGAGTGCATGTCTATATTGCATGCATGTGAATATTGCGTGTTCGTATTACGTATGCAGTTAAGAATTTATATAATGTTCTTTACTACAACAACGCTTTGTCATTAAGCTTTTTTTATTCAATTTCGATAATATAATTGATTTGAAGCATAAGTAAATACATTGGGTAAAATAAAATAGACATAAAAACTCACGAAGGGAATGCCCGCATCTCTATTGCTCTGCCAAACTTGTTCGGTAACGTTCAAGTTGCCGTAATTGAATCTGAAAGTGGGAATTAGTACTGTGATATTAAAAACAGTTAAACAAACGTTTTAAATGTATTTTTTAATCAAACGTTTTAAATGTATTTTTTAATAACTAATATGCTATTGCTTAAATTTATTAGTAATCTTATCAGTTTACAATGAAGAACAAAGTCTGTGATAACTTCATTTTCATAATATTATAATACATGGTTTTAGAGTGTCAATTAATTTTAGAATGTTATTTCTCTTTCTATTTCAACTTCCTTGTTCTCGTATTATTATGTTAAATCTTTAAATATGTAAAATATATTAATATTTAGTTTTAATAAAATTTAATTTATTGTTGGGTCATGCCGTGGTTGTCTCTAAATATGACAGCATTTACAATCAATTACAAAAGTCATACTTTTGATATATTTACTAATTTTTTGTCATATGGACGACCCTAAAATAAATAAACTTGGGATTTTTGTTTAACGAATGACGACATAATTCGTGTGGGGAGACATATTAGAATAGTTCGGTACAAACTAACTTGCACAGGTGGAATCCGAGAGACCAGTAGGGCGGCATGAAGGGTCTTCCAACTAGTTCCGTAAACTGCGAGATCACTTCTTGAGGAGTTGGTCCGAGGAACACGAAAAGGTTAAGAATACCACCTATAGCGCGATACGTTATGCCCGGAGTAGGCTGCAGTACTATGTCTGAAAATATATGTTGTCATATGATTTCTAAAATTATTATTAAGTCAGCATAACTGTTGTTTTTAGTAGCACGTGGTATCCCGAAAGTAAGATGTATAGATTCAGATGGTTTTATTAATCACTGTTTCTTACATTTCATTTCACGCGGACGTAGTGGCGGGCACAGCTAGTCAAAAATAATTATAAAACAACACATACAGACATATTTCATCAGTAATATCCGTAGAAAAATAATGTAAAATAAAAAAGGTTGGTGCTGATCTAACTTATATAAAGAACTTGTATTGAAAATGTTACGCTTCTACATCCATCGGTTTTTAGCAGTGTACTGTCCCTAAGCCTTAACGACTTTTTACATTATTCTTTAAGAACGAATTTTTATTTAAGCAATAATTTACTTATACTAGAAATTTATTTAGAACGGAAGATAGATTATAAGATACAGTAAAAACTATTTTAAACATTCAACACGACCTGAAGATTTTTTTAATGTATTTGTTTAACTATACTATACTTGCCGAAATTATAGCATGTTTATTATAATAAAAATATAGCAAAGAATCATCATGAACCTTTATGTAAATAATTATACTCTTATAGCAATATATATATATTAGATTATATAATTAAAAATATTTCGAGATAAGAAAATCATTATCATTACATAGTACATAACAAAGTCCTCTACCGCGTCTGTCTGTCTGTTCGCGATAAACTCAAAAACTACTAAACTGACTTTCATGCGGTTTTCACCGGTGGATAGTGATTCATGAGGAACGTTTTGGTATATAATTTGTCAAGGTTTTTTTTTTTAAATCAGGGCGGGACAACGTTTGCCGTGCCCGCCTGATTAAAAAAAAATAAAAAATAAAAAAAAATTTCTAAAACCCTCGGAAAAAAATTTTTTTGAAGGGGGGTTTAAATAGTAAACTATATATATATAGGAATGACTAGACTAATAAAAACATTTAATTGACTAGTTAAAATATTTGTGTCTACGTTTGCTCCGTACAGTGAAGGATGGTTCAAACGACTCGTATCTGTTTTGTATTGTAGGATAATTAAAAAAAAAATCAAAGTGTAATGACTTGATTTTTGAGACGTCAGCTGTGAAGACAGAGTACTATTTACGACTATAACTTGTAAACTGTGCAAAAACGAATCAAAGATTATTTCTCCAGATACCACTGTGTTATCAATCATCCCACATACATAAAATGTAAATATACATTTTTATGTCGAAATTCCACAACCAGATGACCAACAGTGCATTTACAGTGCAATTCAGGTTGGATCTAGTGGGAATAAAAATTTGTAAAAGTACCCGTGATATATGAAATATAGTTTATTTACAAAAGTAATAGTTCCATACCCATAGCATTAGAATTGAGTAGTAGGGTTCCGTGACTCTTTCCGTCGTGTTCCACCGCCAAATAGTAAGGCTGGGACCCGTACAAATTTACCTATAAATATTGGTATGATTACATGAATCCAGTTTTTGTCACTTTATGGACAAAAGTTTTTGGAATACACCAAATTCCAAGAATTGTTATTGATATCGGGTTTCAAGTAAATTTGTATAAAACCGGATGAAACTATTGTATATTATATTCAATAATATCAGTCCAATCCACTGATTGTAGTAGTTGAAATATATGTAAGTATTCCAATACATTAATCTAATACATTATTATTATTACTAGTGAACTCGACCAGCTAACAATGTCTAGTCCCATTTAAATAAACAAAAAAATTAATTGCTGCGACGATGAAAATTTGGGACTACGTGTTTTTGAAATGAAAACTTTTTTAGGCGCGTTGCCTTTTTTTTTGGCAAGACATAAACTTATGCTTTCTCCTCATGACATGATAATAAGCGTGACCGACCGTATTGCGCTTGCGCAGCTGTGTAAATGTAAAATAAAGTAAAAAAGGTCAATACCAAAATTTAGTACAAAATGTAGTATCAAAATAGTTCAATAATAAAATTTATTAAAAACATTTCAAATGGTATACATTCATATTAAGACCTACGATAAAATCCACCACCAGCGGGTACGATTTCTTATAGATTCAAATATTTCTACTCACCCCTTCGACGGGAACTCTGTCGCGATTAAAAATCGCCATCGTACGCCAGTTCATATCGTTCATGAATCTATCGCGCTTTTCGCCCAAACCGAAGATGTGATCAGTCGGTAAAGTGGCTGAAATCTGCAGCATCTTATCAGATAATATTACACCACCGACGTCTTTTGTATTGAAACTAAAATATAAAACGAAATATACCGTATATAATTTTATTCCATTCTCGTTTCAGTTTTTCTCGCGTATTAATCCCTAGACTGTCCAAATTCATAAAGGTATAAGCGCCATACAAACGCATGTAGACGTCATGCGGCATAGTTCAACAGTCTGTTGGGAACATAAGCTTATACAGCACCGGATTTATTACCAAAGTTTGAAATATAACAAATCATGTATTTTGTAGGTGGTAGAGCCACGTTGAAACTATTACTGGTTTCAGCATGAATGGGTCGGCTCGCCCGGGGTAGTACCACCCTCTCACAGAAAACCGACGTGAAGTAACAGTGCTTGCATTGTTGCGTTTCGTTTGGTCAGTGAGAGCGCCGGATACCCACCTCCTCTCCCCTTCCCCGTTCTTCCCCTCCCCATCCCCCACTTCCCCACTCCCCTCTCCCCCAAACACAGGTTGGCAACGCACTTGCGACTCCCTTGGTGTTGCAAGTGTCTATGGGCGGTGGTGATCACTTACCATCAGGTGACCCACATGTTCGTTTGCCTCCTATAACATAAAAAAAAAAAAAATGTATTGTAAAATCATAATCTCTATACAGTAGAACCTCGATAAGACAAACCTTGACCTCTTTAACTTCAAAAAAATATCTGTCCCTTTCTTCTCAGAGCCTAAAACCGCTATTACTTAAAATACGCCTCTATAACTTAAAGTAATCATTTCATTATTATCCCTCAGTCACTTAAAAAAATGTTTCGAAAAGCTCTGTAGCATAAACTGTCTGCCACTGAGTCAATTCGAATGGATGTACAAAACAAGAAGTTTCTCGAAATTTATTGGTTGCATGTGCTTACAAGTTAAATTGTTGACACAAAAGTTAACATACGCTGATAAATTAAAAACGATAAAAGCGGTGATAAGTGGATTAAAGAGGACAGATGTTGCGACACAGTTTGGAATACACGAAAGTATATTATCACTTATAATTAAAAAAGAAGCTGAACACTTGAAGAAACGAGAATCTGGAGAAAGTATTTTATGTAAAAGATTAAAAATTGCTGAGTTCCCTATTTTGGAGCAATGTTTATTTACGTGGTTCAATCAGTGTCCAACCCAAAACATCAGTATTACAATCCCATAGTGAAAGAAAAGGCTGAAGAGTTCGCCAATTCGCTAAAAATCCATAAGTTTAAAGCTACCAATGGCTGGCTCGAAAACTTGGAGAAACGGCATGATTTCGCCTACAAGACAATGTGCGGCGAAAGTGCGAGTATAGAATAAACCCTTGATAAGTTAAAAACGCTATAACTTAAAATATTTTGTGTTTCCCTTGGGTTTTAACTTAACGAAGTTCTAATGTATATATAATTCATCTGTCCGTGTGTATGTGACTGAACTCTTCCTAAACGGTTGGACAGATTTTGATGAAACTTTTTGTGTGTGGATTCAAGAATGGTTTAGATTCATAATTGGACCCGGTAGGCGTTTTTTTATTATCAAGGCGAATGGAGTTTTTGAATAAAATCTGGAGATTCTATGAAACTGTGTAACAATTGGTTATGTAACAAAGGTACTGAATAAAAGGATTGTTCTCAAGGAATATGCAAAATGTACAATAATACAAGCAAAGCCGTTGACAAGAACTAGTTGGAAGGATAGCAATAATTTTTAAATAATTTTCCTTTTCAGTAACTTAACTGTACTCAATTCTTTAATATATATAAATAAACTAGCGGACCGGGCGGACGTTGTCCTGCCTTGAAAACAAAAAAAATAAAAGAAATAACATTCTGATTCCACGAACACGCACAAAAAATTTCATCAAAATCGGTCCAGTCGTTTAGGAGGAGTTCAGTCACATACACACGCACACAAGAAATATATATATTAAGATAGATAACGCAGATAAAATGTAGTACTTGGAAAAGAATAGGCAGACCCTATAATCATTTTATAAAGAATGATTGCAAAACATTCTTGAACGTAACATAAGGCTAGGTATTTAATTAGTCTTGTATAATTTCTTTATAAACATATTTATGTAGAGATAATTGTGTATTATCATTATTAATATTGATCATTAGTTTGTCGTATTTTAACCTAAATTACTATTAATCGACTATTGTTATAGTATAATACTATTAATCACGTACATAATAAAATTATAAGACTTTATTAATTGTTTCCAATTGAGTAATTATAATGTTGATATAATAGAGTATTTTTTCAAACTGGTTACTTTATTGACCTAGCAAGGTCTTAACAGCTTCACCGGACTGCTATAGCGAGCGCTTAAGGCACTCAGCCGATTTTATTTGACAACTAGCTCAAGGGTGCACGGCACACCTCGGCTTGGGCTTTTGCCTATTGGATAGGGAGACGCTGGGGCTCCCTGTCGTTCAGACTGGTGCAGGTGCTCACCGGGCATGGTTGCTTCGAGTGGTACTTGCACCAGATCGCTCGTAGGGAGCCAACCGCCGCATGCCATGCACTCTGTCTGAGTATGCTGCGTGGGAGGGACAGCGCCGCGTTCTGACTGCGGCGGTAGGGTTGGATTTGTCGCTGCCGAGTGTGGTTTCGGCCATGCTAGCCATGGGGGGGGGGGCCCCTCTCCTCATTGCACAGGTCCGGTACACGAGGGGAGGCAGCTGGTATGTACCCAGTCTGTCTCCCTGTTAGGACGGCGCCCGGCGGCCACCTTCCGCAGGGCGGACCGTTGGGGCGGCTATCCAAGGGGAATAGCGTAGATCGATCCCTTGCCGCCTCAACAATACGGTCGGATGGTACACCGTGGGGTTTTAGTCCGTGCGAGTCTGACATAACCCATCCTCTCCCCCGAGAGAATGGCGTATCCATAAAGGATTTCCCCACGTTAATAAAAACAAAAAAAAAGGGGCTGTTGCCTATTACATGCAATTCGCGACCTATCTGAGCTAACCTAAGCTAAGCTACATACATACTTATATGAGTTATTGAAACATATATGTGTACCAAGCATACATATATACCTCAACAACTCTTAAACAATACCTTAAACTATAACGAGAGAGGGCCATCAGTATTGTTTACTTTAGAAATAGGGAGTTACTGTATTTAAGTTTACTAAAGTCAGAGATCTACTATTTATTACTTTTATATCTATTTATATGTTTCATATATATTAGAGACATCGTTCTTAGGTAATATTATAAATTATTTGTGTATTGCGTTCTGTGATTATTCCTAATTCCACCTTACATAAAGACTTGTTAATGTAATGCTGTTAAAATTAATATAAATATTGTATGAGACATCCCTTTTGTTCAATTTGTTATAGTTGTTAAAGAAAACAATTAGAAACGCCTCCTAGTGCGTCTTCATCTCAATCATTGTGATCAGTGTGTTTTACATGTCCTGCGCATGCGCACAACACCGCATGCTCCACTTCTCCAACGACAAGAAAATACACATCGCTGAACCCGCAATCCTTACAAGAAAACGTAGTATTTTAAAGCTTTCATACCTTCATAATGAATGATATTTTATTTAGAAAAGGACCAAAAATCTCTGAGAATTTAAACTATTTTTTTTAATCAAAATTTATCCAGTAATTTTTGCACAACATCAGACTTCTATTCATATCATTTTATTTATATAAATAGAATAGATAAAATCCGTAACACTATGGTATAAAAGAAAAATTTAAAAAAGTTATTACTAACAGTATTTTAGCTTAGTTATTTTCTAAAATAATTGGTGAAAATATTTACCATAATGTTAATATAAGTATGAACTTTATTAAAGGTAATAAAAAGCAATGCATATTTATATTTTAGTTTCTATAATTACCAATAAACAAAATAATGAATGAACCTATGAACATTTCTGTTGGACAAACTACAAGTAATGGGATGTATGACCTATTGTAACCAATGATGTTTAAAATATGAAATAACTTATATAGTCACAACTAGTGCATATTATAAATAATATGCGTACGTTATGTTGAGAAACTTTGAAAATATAGGACATCTGTCCTATTATAACCAATGATGTACAATAAATAAATGGGCAAACTTACACAGTAACATTGTCAGAATTCCTTATGACCTTGAATCCTATATTAGATCCCTCCACCATTACTCTATACTTCATATTTGACAGTTGTTTCGGGACCACACTTATTTCCGGGTATGGAGGCTCAAATCTCTTTCTCTCTGCATCATATATCTGTAAAAAATTAGAACAAAACATTGATACAGACCCACAATAAATATAGATAAATCAATTGCTTTCAAGCAATGGTACCGACTCAAAGTAGAAACGATATAAATAATATGAGAAGAATAAGAATACATTATCATGTCACAATCTCATAGACAATTATCTCTTAAAATAAGAAATACTTGCCTTTATCTGCACCACATCATCTGATAAATATTTAATATCCATTTTTACATTTTCGAAGTCATCTGGATAACCGGAAGGGCGAGCTTTCTCGTAGTACACAGTTATTGTGTGTTTGTCTTCAGTCATATTTAAGAATCGGAATGTGTCGTACTGAGAAGGGTAATAGCAGTATGGAACACCCTTACTCTTGGCTTCTTTCCAGCAACAGCCTAAAATAAAAAAATATAGAATATAAAACTAACAAAGTCTTGATAGTTTTACAGCCTTAGTACATTAGTCAATTAGCATTTCCACGGTCAATATTATATTCCGTTCAATATAAAATTAAGTTATTGGCAGGATAAGAATTTTTAATTAACTCTATTATATTTGTTATCAAAAGTCTTTTAAAAAATTATAATATATGGTTTATTTAATACCTAAACATGTATGCTATAACTTTCTTTGATCACAATATTTATTTCCTACACAATGAGATCAAATCGGATGCCTTAAAGGATTTCTGTATTTAATTATGATCTCGGAGGGAAAAATGAAATCTCATATTTTTATCATTTGCGCAGCTCTGGCTGTTAATAAGTCCATTATATACGTCTGAGAATACTAATTGTTAAATAATTAATGAGGAATTTCGATATTGTATTAATATTGGTATATTTTGCAACACTTGTAATGGTTACTGATGAATTTAATGGAGAAATTTGATTTGGAATGAACAACATTAATGAATGAATGAACAACAACAGAAGGCCTTAAAAATTGCATATATTCTTAGTAAACTGGCTCAGTCTATTATTATAATATGGAAACAAATTACATGTGTTCTATATGAATTTATTTTTTTAATTTCTTCTCAACTGACCTCGTTTAGCACAATTCTCCTTGTTGATGTCACCTTGAGGGTAGCAATCGAAATGCATATTTTCCTCCACCTTTGCACACAGGTTTTGCAAAACTTGAGCTGGACGTCCACTGTAAACGCTTTTTTTGTTCAAGTCCGATTTCTTTCGACCGTCCGTTACGTTGCTTTTATTTTTCGTACTCAGATTGTTGTGATCATGGTATCGATGTTCTGGGACCAACTAAAATTTTATACAATACTTCTAGATTTGGATATTCCCATTGAGATTGAGAACTATGAAGAGGGGGGCTGGAAGTTATTCCATTCCATTTGTAGTCTACTTTTTTTTTATCAGGTATTTTATAGCCCAAAAAGGCACTGCTAGAATCTCTGGCAGAAGTACTTAAACAAGAAATCAGTAATTAAAGAAATTTGGTAAACATAACCCAATCTTACTCTCCTCATGCCCTTACAACGATAAAGCTGATTGGACTTGGTTAAACAGTTACAGCTTTGAAATTCCAGATATAGTCAAATTGACACATTTTCCATTTCTATGAAAAACAAAATAGGCATTGTAGTGTCTTTATCACTAATTCCTTAAAATATAAATAAAAAAATATATTTTCTTTCAGTATTCATTATATGGGGCTGTGAAATTAAATTAACTTAGTTGTTGAATGGACATAGCTAACGTCAATAATACATTCATTATATCTTCTTCTCTTATTATGCTTTGAGTACTTAATGAAATGAATTCTTAGAAAATGTATAAAACAACATAAACCTTTTTATATTAATTATGACTTTTTCAACTCACTTTTTCATAGGGCATGGGCGATAAAGGTTTCTTCACATTTTCAGGATGTGTTTTCTCCCACAGTTTCCTGGTAATGACATATTTTTATTCTCTTTCATTAGGTTGTAATACATTAATTCACACATACATCATTCCCTTTAAATAAAGCTTGAAAATTCATAAATAGAGAGAATAAATTAATATTCAATTTAATATTATTATTTAATTTAAAAATATTAACACTTCTTTTTCTATATCAAAACATATACCAATAACCATTGCTATAAAAAAATGCAAAACTTACTTGTAATGTTCTTCTCCCCAAGTCCCACCCACAGCACCACCGACTGCCCACCATGTGCCAACGCACAGAGCACAAATCAAGGCAATACCCAACATGCCAGAACCCACACCTGGCAGATGTTCCCAAATACGCAAGAATATGTTCCGATGATCAGAGAACCTTTGGTACCTAATGAATTATAAAAAACATATAGCAGGGTATTCCAAATTATATCTTAAAAACTAAACTGCAGTGATTAAACATAGATTGCAGTTGAAAAATATATGAATAACATTGGAGCTAAATATTTATTTGCAGAAACTATGGTTTCCCATAGTTTAGAAATGTTTTCAGACATTAAGATGTTAAGCGATGATATGACCCAAGATAGTAAGCATGCCAAGCTTAGATGAATGAACTCTTAAGGGTAACTGCCAGCACACAATAGTGTTGTCCAGTGTGGCACCAAATTTGTAACTTCAATGTGGTAGTACTGCACTACCACCATGACACAGTTTTAATATCCTCTTTTGCTTCATTCCAGTTCAGGCCTATTGTAGGGTTCAAACCTATGTCAAACTGTGTTCAACCATACTACCACTGATTGTTTACATCAAGAGCCTGTAAGAGTCCCACTTCAGGATCACAGGCCTCTTCCCAAAGGATGGTATGGACATAAACACCATGCCAGATCACAACGTATTGGCGATTTCAGACTCTAAGAAACATAACTCAGGTCCAGGTTTCTTCACGATGTTTTCCTTCACCGTCAGCCGACAGTGTTACCAATTTAAATTAGTAAATTCCGAAAAATTCGTTGATACATGTCTGGGTTCAAACCTACTGACATCGAAATAATAATCTACAGGTCAAACCAACAGACCACTACGACTGTTTGTTTTTGTTTACATAATATTGTAATACAATTATTGTTTTTTACATAGGTAGTTCAATGATTATTTTAGATAATTAAATAATATTTAATTATTAATAAAACCTGAGTGAGTTGGAACATAATAATTTTATGAAATAAAATGTACCTGCATTGTAATACTGAAAATTTAAAAATTACTGTTCTCTTTACTATTTATTATTAAATATTATATTATTAATAACTTCAACTCACCTTATCATTTGAGAATTCTCTACTAAACTAAATAAGAAGCTTCTTCCAATAAAATTTCTTAAGAAATAATCAGCCCCCTGTCATCTTTAATTTATATAATTACGATTGATGTTACATTTATCATTTCAATAGTATAAAGGTTATACATCCATTATATATTATAAAGATGACCCCAAACAAAAGATAATTGTAAGACAAAGGAAATTGGTCATGAGTCTTGCTATATTTGTTCTGAACTTTGTACACATAAAATATATTGAGGAAAAATATTGTTTTTGTTCTCAATAACACAATGAAAATCATATTATCTATAATAACTTAAGAATTATCTAATGCCCCACTTTCCTACAGTAAGCCATCTATCACTCTAAGATATTTTAAAGTACAATTAGGTTTTTATCATAATTACTTTGTTTTTAATTCTGTTGCAGGTCGGGTTATAGAACCATATAAAATTCTTTGACTGCTCCTCCTAGTAACCTAGTACCTTTAAAACAAAATTTCGTCTGAAGAGCCATATTAATTCCCATTACCCAAGATAATGGGATTTGCTGTTGATGGACAGACATCATCATATAAAATAACATATGTGTTCAAAATTTGAGACTCATGTAGGAATTAACATTTTTTTAAATTTTTAAACATTTAACGAAATTCCAGGAATTCGGTATCTTAACTCTGCCCTCCCAATACCTTCTTGATAATTTAATGTATGTCCGTTAAACTTTGAAAAACTTAATTTAGTAAAAGACCGGCATAATCTAAATACTAGAAACTGTAATAAACTGGTGGTCCCATGTTTCAGACTTAATACCAGTAATAGTTTTTTAGGTAATAGTGTTAGATTCTACAATAAAGTCCCAAAGCATGTTACCGATTTGCCGGACTGTAAATTTAAGCCCCACATCAAACGGGTTTTAGTTTCAAAAGGGTATTATAGAGTGGATCAGTATGTGAATGATAGTGATGTCTGGAATTGACTCCTCTCGGTGCATCCACTAAAAGCTATTATATGATGTATTGGAAATATATGTAAAAAAAATGTACCCGATCGAGTTTCTTGCCGGTTCTTCTCGATGACTGGGTTGTTTTCCGAACCGGTGGTAGTCTTTGACGTTCATAAGTGCCTTATTAGGGCCTAAACTGAATAAAATATTTTTATTTGATTTTTAAATCAAAATAATATAGAATTGACATGTCCCATGGGAACAGTACTTGTTTACTGGATGAAAACTAGTATTATTTTATAAAATTAATGTATGTACTCCTGATACAATGTATGCAAACTTCATGGTGACCAGTTAAGGTTTATTAAGTTGTGAAAACTTATACACAATTTTTACATCTATACATATAATAAAAATGAAGTGTCTGTATGTAAATAAAAAAAATTTACTGATTGGGTACGAAAGTATACACGCTACTGATAACAAAAATGCAATTTTTCAAATTTTTGTTGGTCTGTCTGTCTTTCTGTCTCTTTGTTTCGGGTAATCTCCGAAACGGCTGGACCGATTTTGACGGGAATTTCACTCGCAGATAGCTGAAATTACAGCGGGTTACTTAGGCTACTCTCTAAATTAAACTAGCTATTAACCGCGGCTTTGTCTGCAATGCTATCTCCAAAACGGTTGGACCGATTTTCACGGGACTTTCACCGGCAGATAGCTGACCTTGTAAAAAGTAATTTAGTTTATTTTAATTTAGACTAGCTATTAACCGTAGCTTCGCTCGCAGTACTATCTTCAAAACGGTTAGACCGATCTTCACGAAACTTTCATTGACAGATATCTGACCTTATAAAAAGTAATTCAAGCAATTTTAGTTTATACTAGCTGTTAACCGTGGCTTCGCCCGCAGTACTATCTACAAAACGGTTAGACCGATTTTCACGAGACTTTCATTGGTAGATAGCGAGCCTTATAAAAAGTAATTGAGGTTATTCTATTTTAAGCTAACTGTTACCCGCGACTTTGTCTGCATGAAATTTAGCAAGATTTCAATTCATTCTTTATTTTTAATAAGAGAAATAATTATCAGCTTATTGTTTACAATTCGACATTATAATTATTAATACCTTTAATGATGTAGAGGTCTTCCTAATAGGATCTTAGATTATAAACGTATTACGTAAAGAGTTCCATAATTCAATTTCTTGCGGAACAGACAAGCGTTTATATTATAATGGCAATGTATATTAAATCTTTAAAATAATATTTTAAGTTATTGTTTCATTAGTTCCTTATACAGTGTAAGTGAGCATTGCGGTATTTATATTGAGGGTTAAGGTTCCAAATATGTTGCTGATGACAAACCTCGTTTGACAATTTATATATCTAATGTACACGTTACATGTTACTGTAAGTGGCGTGCGTGTCGTACTTACAATTGCTTTTAAAGAGCATTTCTATAATTGTACATAGTCATCTCAGAATTTTCTAATTCTTTAATACGATTTTAAAAAAACACTGCGCAGCTGCCGTTACATCTAGTTACAAATAAATGTTGACACTTAAATATTATCAAAATAATAAAATAATCTGTTAGAGCTGAATACATGACTCCTATTCAGGACTCATAGGAGTGTGAACTCACTTATAGTTTATATGATATTTTAAAACAAGAACAATTGTTCATAATATACTTGACTGTAAAAGTTGTAATAGTCACATATTAACAGCTGATGTGCAACTTATATTAATATCACATTTTTATAGTGAAAGGCAGAACACATATTACTTAATTTTTTGACTATTTAGTAGGTCAAAACACAAAAACGGTTAAGAAATAAAATAGCATAAATTATTATAATTATTCCGTGCATTGACCATGAAGTATCAAATTAACATTGCAGTTAGACATTATGGGTGTTATTACAAAAAAGTTAAATACATATTGAATACTTGCTTTAAAAAAGTTTGGTTACTTACATATTAAATGCACCGCGCCCACTGGACGTTCGACATCTTGCTCTTCTATCTCTGTTTGGTTAGGCAGCCGTCGGCAAGCGCGGTGCATTTGATGCGTAAGTATCCAAACTTTTATAAAGCAAGTATTCAATATGTATTTAACTTTTTTGTAATAACATGGGTAATGTTTCTTTGTGTAATTCTGTAACTATATAACTTCTAAACAAGGACTATAGAATAAATTGTGCTTTAAGTATCAGGTAGGTTACACAGTTATTAGTAAATATACCATCCTACCACAATAATAAAAGTTTAACTCATAAAATATGAGTGTTTCTGTGATTTAATATAGACTAATAGTCCTACTAGTAGAAATTCAACCATAATTAATTTTTCAAGTTCCAATATTAAGGAAAAAAAAGAATTTTAATGTTTTTTTTTTTATTACAACAGTAAAGCTGCTCAATATCTACTAAAGAAAAAATAAATAAATAAAGAAAATCCTTTCAGCAACAGAAAAGGAAGATGTAATCTATTTCACTTTTTTTTTCAAATTGACTAAGCTATTGGCTTGACGGGCGTTCACAGTTTCACAGGACTAAAACTATTTAGCCTCTGCTTATTTATATATAGTTACCATTCACATACAAATATAATTATTAATACAGACTGAAATACAAGAAAACCTGAGCAGAAAACATCTTCTTTCTTACAGATGTCATATTTAAATATTTTTTGTCACTCATACAATTACTACAATCTAATGTTCATATGTTAAACTTTCTCAAGTTATGTACTCTACAGAGTGTTTCAAAAAAATAGACGTAAATATTAAAGATAATGGGAAATACACTCCCTCTATGTAGTCATGTAATCCCAACCAATTTTAAAAATGTGAAAGTCAGTTTGTTTGTTACACTTTTTTTTTTCGAACTGACTACACTATTGACCTAGCAAGTCCGTAATAGCTTCTTCTTTAATTACTTGACCACTCTTCATGAAATTTTCCATGCACATTGTGAAGGGTACAAAAAAGGATATAAGGTTTCTAACATAAAGAATAAACATACTGTTCTCTGTATAGATCAAATCTATATTAACGGGAGCAAAAGCTAGTAATGAACTAAAATAATCTCCATATTATCAACTGTACATAACACATTGAATGTTGGTATATCCTCAACCAATTAACTATATATTTTTTCTCGAGATTTTTATCCTATATACTTTGCCATAAGTCACTACTAGATGACGGCTCTATAGGAATTTTAGTACCATACTGTCTAAAAAAATTATCCATTTTACCATATCTCAACAATTTATTACAACAATTAATAATCCCAAAAATAATAACCCTGTGTAAATGCAATTATTCTACTTGATAATTGTTACACGCATTGTTAATTTAAAAAAACAGGTTGTATTGTAAAGGCACCAGTGATTTTTTTTATTGAAGGGAAATATTAAAAAAAATACAATAAAAGGCCAATATAATTCAGTGTTTCCAGATAGTCACACATCCAAGTATCTACTATCTGTGACATTGTTATATATTTTTATGTATGTAAGTAATTGTGTATTTATGTCTTTGTGTGTATATATATTTATGTTATATATGTATTTATTTTATTATTATATATTTGTATATATCTATTTATTTATCCATTTTTCTTTTTTCTATATATACACTACCTACAAAAGTTTTTGATTGACATCAACACCACTGTATAGCTGGAAAAAAATGCCTCATGGCATTAAGCTTGCCAGTGTACAAACTATAAGTGCAATAAAGTAGTCATTCATTCAAAGTTCACTTCAAAAATCTACCACAACTGAAATTGATCTATTTCCCGTATCAGTTTAGTTAGTTTCAACTTGCAAAACAATGACAGCACAGGCGAGCCTCGATAGTGGTTGGCGAGCTCATCTCAGTTGCAGTGGCAGTATTATATAATTACCCAATCTCCACAGTTTGCAGTGGAAGCGGATGTTGCTACATTAGTTCCTAAATTTCTCATAAAAATTAATATTTATTTATCCCTATTATACCATTCACATATAAATTAATGCAACCACTTAATGATATATATTTATACTAAGCTGATTCCCAATTGCTTTGTTTGAAATGAAATGCAATGAAAGAGTCAACTGAATCCAAAAAATAAGTAGCATAAAATCATCTACAAGAAATTCAGCACCAAATAATCGGTATTTTTATTATACATATAGGTATGCAGGGAGATAACAGGAAGAAAATTGTGAGCCAAAGCAAAAGATAATACCCACCTGTGCTCTCGTGATGAAGATTCCCCTTCATTCCTCGCTTTCAGAGTTATACCGCCAAATAAAGGAGTTCTGCCACCCATCGGTTTATACTTTCCGAAAGGAGCGAAAGAATTCGATGTAGAATTTTTAAAATTTATACTTTTAGACCCGCCAAGGGACGTTTCCGTCTGATAATTTTTAGAACAGCTTCCATTGTCCAGAAATTTCGACATTTTATCCCCTTCATATTGTAGTCGATAATTGATATTATCGTTTAACGTTAATAAATCACTTTTAGAACTTGAAGGTTTGTCACAAAAATCCTCAAAGGAGACTATCTCATAGTCATCTTCATTTTCGCCGGATTTATACGGTATTTTCGTCATTGTTCTGCTGATGCGCGACGCGCTCAATTCACTTTTAGAACCACAGACACATACAATGCTTCTTTATCGGACGTTGGATTCAAGGCACGATGAAGAAAGGTACCCCTAAGTTGTGAGCTAAATTTGAAATAGAGCATTACATTTGAAAGAAAAATAAAGGAAGATAAACACAAGACAACACGACCATATCCCGCGTTGCGGTCCCCAGCGGTCACAACCGTGACAACGACCCGTTATGGTAATTTATATTTGTTTGTTTGCTGTCAAAAATGTCAAATTGCAACAAATCTCTGACATGACCGAATGCTTGAATGAAAAATATTAATTTTAATAAAATAAAATAAAAATTATAGTGTAATTTAATTAATTAAGTTATACTTATTTAATATGAGCAATCTCACCAATTATTATGGATAGTTTGAGTTCATTTAGTTTTTCTCTTATTGTTGCCGTATGTTCCATGGATGCGATAAGATATTTATCATAAGAGGCATAAACAAAAATATAGGGTAGTTATAAATATATTTTTTCGTGACAGTAATTATACAGGTAATAAAATACCTCATAAATGCGTGTACAACATGGTGGACTGTTTATATTTATAATATTCTCTTTTAATTTGTGGCTAACTTAATGAACATAATACTCAATATGAATTGGAAATGTGTACGGATTTTGTTAACGGCTACAGCGACAGTTATTGTTACTTCACAGGTTGTAAAGAAGATATACGATTATATATTTGATTCAAGAAAGTCACTACCTAAAACAGATAACGAGGAATCTTCTTGTGAGCTCATAAATATTAAAAATCGTGAAATAAACGACGTAATTCTGTTCTCAGACGATATCATACGTCACACTATTAGGATACCACCTAACAAAGATATAACAATATGTGAAAGCAGAGAGCTCAATTGCTTCAAACTAATCAAATATATTAAATCAACACGAGAAACTCTTGATGTGTGTATGTATTTGATAACTAGTAGTGAAATTGCTGAACAAATTATAAGATTGGGACAGAGACATGTTATAGTGAGGATAGTTGTTGACAGTGATATGGCCTATACACCGCCATCACAAATAAAAAAGTTAAAGGAATATAGTAAGTAATCCTTTATAAAAACATCGTAAAATTAGATATGAAGTAGATGTTATGTTTGGAATAATAGTTATAATTTTGAGCATTAATCATTGAATATGTATTACAATAGTTTATATTGTACAATTCTCTATACATTTTAATCATATATATTTTCAGGTTTTATTAATGTACAGACAAATAAAAAATCAATTTTAATGCATCACAAATTCTGTATCATTGACGGACCAAAAGCTGTAAAGCGAAAAAATGCTTTAAAACAATATGCTGAAAAATTAAATATACACACACAATTCAACAAAACTGTAAAGCAATCAAAAAGTAAGCAAGTAAAAGGATTCGTTATGTCCGGTTCACTTAATTGGTCAACTCAGGCGATGGTTTCGAATCATGAGAGTGTTATTGTAACTTCACATCCAAACATTGTTAGTAAGTTTGAAAAAGAATTTGAAACCTTATGGGTGGAGAATGAACCGGTAATTATTTTTCGTCGTCTTTTTGTTTAATTGTTTTTAAAACTTTCATATTAATGATAAATTGAAAAGACGTTACTTTATAATTAGAATATTTGTCAGTATTATCAATGTATATTTTACAATTTTTCATTTTTGTTTTCAGGCCGTAATGTCGATGACGTGATATATAATTTATAATGATAGTTTTATTTTTAAGGTGAGTACTAACTTCCATTTATTTTATACTTAAGATGTGGCGTAACTTGTAAAGTTAAATCTAATGTGACAAATTAATATGGTCGTATCGATTAATTGTATTAAAATTATAATTAATTTCAAATAAAATAAAATTGAGATACCTCATTATGATTAACACTACAAAAATTTGATACTCTTAAATCATGTGTAATGTAACATGAGCAGTAGCTTAGGAAAAAAAACCCGTTTTAATACAATATTGTGATGAAAACCACAGAAGAAAGAGAATACTCTTCTCTTTCAAAATAAACAGCTAGCGTAGTTTATTGGTATCAAATTTTACAGTATTGAAGTTTACAGTTCAGTCACCAAATGTTACCTAATTATGTTATGATGAAATTTACTTTATAGTAAAGAAATTGTATTGATATCAACATTTTTACAATAAGAAGCTTATGAATTACTGGTTAAGGCAGTTTCACTATTTTTGTAGGTTGCTAGTTTAAATTATTATTTAAGTGTACTCAAGAAAATAGAAAGAGTAGAAAATTAAATAGATTTGTAGCTTAATATGCTACAGTGGAGCTTTGAGCCTTGAATTACTTATTGATCTCTATGTGCAAGCAAACTATCCTGCAAGTATTATAACCTACGTTCCCGGTATCAGGCTGATTTTATTTTTCAAAATTAAAAAAGAATACAAACAAACATAACCAGGAAACTTGTAAAATATAAAAATGTATTATAATGATAGCAAGTAATTAATGGCTTCCTAACGCCCTCTATCAAGCGCACAACGCAACAAAGTTTATTTGCTGTCGCAGATGACAGGAGGATAACCATAGACAAGTCCATGTGCACTTCACAGACTAGTGCACTTCAATTTCGATCGATCATATGTTTTCTTTGTGTAGTTTTTTCAGCCGCTGTAATTCGAATTGGTTATAAACTTCACGTGTTTTATCAGCGTTTAGACTTCTATTAAAGGATATTTTAGTTAATTCGGTGCAAATTAACATGCCTACGTGTTCAAATAATTATTAGTGTTAAATTTTACGTGGTGCATAAAAAGTGCATTTCTGTGTGCACGTGCTTGCATTTTTCAGGCGAATATCAAAGTTTCAGTTTGAAAGAGTGTTGAAAAGAGATTGAATATCATATAAAATATTGCCCCTTGCATTTTACTTACCACGCAGTAACGGAAACTACTAACATAATGCCTAAAAGTTTTAAATAAAATCATAGGTTGGAATTAAAACTTTGGTTATATTTTTCTACATGTTTCCATCATGTATCGTGAATTGTGGATGATTGATACAATGGATGAAGTGTTAGTGGTATGTATTATTAGTATTGAAATGTGTATTGCTGTATACTACCAAAAAACATCATATTTCTTGATGACACTCCATAAAGGTCATATTTTTTATATTATGTTCTTTTCGAATTTTGGTAAAATTTTAACATCCTAATAATATTTAAACAGTTCTGACGTCAGTATAATATTTTATTGAATAATATTATAGTAATTAAAATATAAACTACATGAGTTATTTACACTCTATAATGTATGTACATAATTAATCATATGGCTTGATCTATTCATATTTGTTTATACATTTAATGAAGAACATTATTTATATAATATTTAATAATGATGTTTGCCTGAAATTCATCATCTGAGTGATATTGCGGGTCATGTGTGGCTACTTATATGTTTTGATATAAACTTAAATAGGATTTGCCTTTTTATTTTTATTTCATTTTTGGTAACTATCTAATACACAATCTTAGAAAGTTCCTATATTCTATTTAAAAAATCCTGTCCTATCCTATAAAAAAGATTGAATATAATATTAATTCGGCCATATAATATGAATTTGGCTTCTAGGTACATATATTTTTGTATATTTGTGCATATCTTGGAATCAATTTTGATATATAAATGCCATGTGCAGTTTAATTATAATTCTTAGCCATGGAAATATATTATTTATTATTTCTATTTTGCTAAGAATAATTATTTCAAATAAGTTTACATTATTGATTATTAAATTTTCCTTTTTCTTTCTTTCAGATATGTGCTACAAATTATTTAGTGCTTCACTACTGGATAAAATGTGCTTATAAGCTGTTTATAACATGATAAAAGTGTATAAAGACTATTTTTTAAAAGTGTATAAAAATGTGAGCATTGGATGCAGTGTTGTTCGCTAGATGATGCTGTTTAGACCTTTATCTCTGAACAGGCAATCGCAATTCCGCTATTTGCCGCTAGATGGCTCTGGTAAGTACTATTTTAGTTTTCTCTTATACTGACATCTAGTAATAAGAAGGCGTATACTTTTACATTATTCATTATAAAATAGATGGCACTAAAGTGCTATTTTAAAATTTAGTTTGTTTCATTTCAATTTATTTATTTGTATAATAGTGTTATATAATTTTTTTTGAGTTACATAAAATTATTGATTTCTGTTTTAAAGTCGTCAATTTTTAAACAGCAGTTCAATGTTCCTCTACTGACAGCTAGATGTCGCCACTTGTATAAAATGTTAAGTTTTTTATCCTTGAAACCTTATATCCGAAATAATTATATCTAAGTTTTTGGGAGCTGCTTTGGCTATTTGGTGTATTTTTGACTCACGTGTGTGTTTCTCTCTCTCTCTCTCTCTCTGTGCGTACAAAATTATAACATTATTATGAATGCTGAAACTAAAAATGTAATCTTACATTAAGTTTCACAGGAAATGAGAAAGTGGAACAGTTAGCAAAAGATGCTCTTACAAATGGCATACATACTATTAAATTATATACCTTACTATACTGATCATCTAATAAGAAAACATTGTCGTGAATTCTGGAAGGAATACACTGATGAGCAATCAGTTAATAAAGCCGTATTCTATATAGTCCGGTGAAGCTGTTAAGACCTTGGTAGGTCAATAGCGTAGTCAGCTCGAAGAAAAAAAAAGCCGTATTCTACAAAACCTTACTACCTGCTGCGGGTTGTTTACATGGTTTGATAAATTCAAAATCTTAGTCGACCTGAATTAATTACTTTCGCCTTCGAATTAATTACTTAAGGCCTGTCGACTCCTTTCGGGGCACATCGCATTGAATATTTTTTATTTGTTTTTAATAAAAGTTACGTCGTCATCAAATGGTGACATATGCGATACTGTAGAAAATGTTTATTATATAATTACAGATTATACACATAACCAAGCTCTCTAAGGTTAGCATTCCAAAAAAAAAATGGTTAATTGATATCAGTCGGTTTATGTAAAAACAAGCTTGCTTTCCCGACATACGGGGAAGTAAGAATGTTTTGCAGGTTGGTTAGGCTGCTTATGTCTAGTATTAAAAATTGCTAAAATCCGTTATGATTGATTATGAATAGTATATGTTTTAACGATAATCACTGGGGTGACATGGTCAATTTGTGACCAAATGTCAAGTACGAATAAAGGAAAAAAAACGTCGCTCTGTCTGGCTGTTCATTAACATGCAAATAGAATAAAAAAATAACACATAAACCATATTATTTATATGCTGCTTAATTTAAATCAGAGGATTTTTAAATGTTCGGATTATTTATGTACCTTGCTACCAAGAATTAAGAAGTTTAGATAATTTGATTTTGATAAACTAAATATTAAGTAAGAAATTTGAATTACTAAGAATAACAAACCTAAATAACCTAAAAGTACATCTAAATATTAGTAGACAAATATTAGAAACCAGATGGGTAACCTTAGTTCCGTGTTTTTCTACCTTTTTTTAATAATTGATCTCAGAATATTATTGTTGAGTTTTCATTAATATGTGTATATATTCTAAAAGTGTAAAATGTTCAGGTTACATCGTAAAACAAAATGTACCGATACCAAGTACAATCGTTAAGATATAGTGAAATCGTAAGTAGCCAGCTAACTGATCGAATTGTCGATTGTTACGAACCGACTTTTATTAGCCACTTCCTCCGTAAGCGAGTTATATTCCGTCCGTGGACAAAACATCCGGTGTTGTTAACCCTCCTACGGCTTTGTTTGTAAATAAAAAAATACATTTAAAAGTTAAGCGATACGTGAGTCAGGCGCGCGGGGGTTGACGCGGGGCAGGTGTCGACAACAAATGGACGGATTTTTTAAAGGATTTGTTTTTTAACTTTAATTACGATTGGTTGTTCGGTGTATTTTAAACCTTTCATGTATACGACTCTTTTTCATGTCATTGTCTATATATCGGGTTTTAATTTTTTATATTTTATAGGCTCTATCGTTTGACCACAATCTCATTTGATGATAAATGACGATATGGTCTAAGATCGTAAACGCGCAAAACCTAGCGACTTGTGATGCCTCTCAAATGAAGCAGTCTCAACACACCTATAGTTGTTTGGCGAGAGGATGACAACCTGAGAGTGGTGGTTAGCTAGGTGAGCTTAGAAAAAATCGTAACGGCAAGCTGCCGCTCTAGTTTACCGAGTTTGCCCAAAATTTCACATGATTTTATTTGACGATGGTATTATGTTAGTTTATACAAGGACTCGCTTTCAAGTACCGCTGCCAAAACACATGTATAGGTACGTGATGACTGAAAACTATTGAACGGATTTTCATGCGGCTTTCACCAGTAGATAAAGTAATTTATGAGGAAGGTTTAGGTATACCGTTTATCAAGGTTTTTTTTTATTATCAGGGCGGGTTAACGTCTGCGGGGCTAGTATATTAATGTTTATGAATAATTGTAAGCTTATGATATCAAAACAGTTTATTTTGAGATGTATATACATATAATACAGTCGATTTAGTTAAGGTATTGCTGTCATATGTATACTATTGCCGTATTCAAGAGAAAGCTAGTAATTAAAAATCATACAGCAGAAAACGAAATATTCGAACGTATTTTTTACATTATTTTGTCATATTTGGCATCTATGAAGTTTTGATTAAAAATGATTACTGTTGTGTCATAGAAAATGTTATGCTTTTCTGTATAATAAGGTACTGCGTGCGGTAGTCGATCAAAGTTGTAGTAAATTGTAATATGTTAGAGCACTTTTGTTACATTTTCTCTTAAGCTTTTTCATATTTATATCCTGAAACTTTAAATAGTCTTTATGTCTTAACTAACTTAACGGATCATCGTGACATTTTACATATTCGTTGTCAAGAGTACAGAAAAGCACATAGGACCTTCCTATTTTTCTGACTACTATTGGCCTGGCGTGCCTTCACAGTTTTTACGGGCTACAGGTACCTACCTTTCAATATGAAAAAAAAGCAATGTTTCTCGATGAAAAGTAGATATCTTTTACTATATTAAAGCGAGCGAGTCTGTGTACATAAGTTAATTTCGTTTTATAATCATTTGAATATTGATTTTTGAAATTTTGAAAACTTATTTAATTTCTATATAATCTACATTATTTTTGTTAAATTTTTAATTGACTTTAAAGTTTGATAATCATTTTTGATAACGCTAACTTTATTTCTAGCTGGACGAACTTCAAAACCCTTCTCATTATTTATTAGTTTCTGCCCGCGACCTCGTCCGTATGAAATAGTTACTTTGGGCTAACGCTAACACGCGGCGGAAGCTCTAAAAAAACGATTTTGAAACATTCTTCATTGGTGCTCCGCTCCTATTGGTCTTAGCGTGATGCCTAATGATGCGTGACCATGTTATATGGCCTTCTTCGATAAATGAGCTATCTAACACTGAAAGAATTTTTCAAATCGGACCAGTAGTTCCCGAGATTAGCGCGTTCAAGCAAACAAGCTCTTCAGTTAATCTAATGTTAGTATAGACATACATACATGTGAATTATAGTAATGCTTCTTTAGAATTTCTGCTGCCCAGCAGTGGTGCTCGCGACACTGTGTTCATATCAGAAGTGTGCGCTTGGCATGTGTTGCTTGCATTGTAAGACACACGACGCTTCCCAACTGAGCTTGAGGTTACTTATGTTACTAATTCATTGGGTGAATTACCTGTCTGTTACTTCATATCAAAACCGTGTCAAAACTGCAAAGTCTGGTTATTTCTATCTATATGTAGATGACATGATGTATTTATTTATTAAAAAAAATAACGCACATTCTCATTTTAACAACATTGTAGATGTTTTTAACTGTTATTTTTTCTATTCATTAAATTTACAGATTGATTGCCATGTGTGCTAAAGATTTTTTTGTAGGTGATTTTTTCCGGTACTTCTCATCCGCTTATGAAAATTATTATACTGATAGAATACTAGTTTATCTAAACTTGATATTGTAAAGCTGAAGAGTTTATTTGAATGCGCTAATCTCGTTAACTACTATTTTAAAAGGGTTCGTGTCCATTTTTGTTCATAGATATCAGTTTTGTGGACCTTAAATAAATAAATGAAACTACTGGTCCGATTTGAAAAATTCTTTCAGTGTTAGATAGCTGATTTATCGAGGTAGGCTATAGGCTATATCATCACGCTAAGACCAATAGGAGTGGAGCACTAATGAAGAATTAAAGTAAGCGTTAGCCGAAAGTAACTATTCCAGGCGGAAGAAGTCGCGGGCAGAAGCTAGTTGTTGTTATAAGGCGAACAAAGTCGCGGCGATATTTTAATTCATATAATTAATCAGTCGCCGTAAATTCTGATTATCTTAATGTGACCCACCGCAGAGAAATTTCGACAATACGTCTAAGTAATTTATTTTTTATCTATGTATCCAAAAGAGCTATAATTTTTTCTAACGATTGTATTAACAAGCCGTTTGTATTCCCAGGGTATTGCCAGAAAGCTGGCACTGCCAGAGATCTTAGATTAGAATTATGTATGTTCTTCCACAGTTCGTGGAATTTATAGTCATTTTGTGCATTATGAATTATTTATACCCGTTTTATTATTTGAATTATTTCATTTTACTTGGACGTTTTTATGATTCCTTAATTGTATTATGAGTAACGAACAGGACGCCAGAAAGAAATATTTAAAAATGTAGTAGGGTTGGCCGGATACTATATATTTTGATTTTTGTTAAATTGGAAGGTTCTTGTGTTAAGATTGTTTGAAGACTAACCAAGTGATGTTTACAGATATTTACGTATATTAATGCGTAATCTATTTAAAATAAATATATTTTTCCATGAGCTATTACTAAATATTGCCCTCGTTGTCACTCTGGTTTAATTATTCCACCCTTTGCCTTCTATATATCGCGCTGCCCAGTACGACTTGTCCGCTAATTGCTCCGCTCCTAACGATCATAGCGTGATGTTACATAGCATATAGCCTTTGTCAATAAATGGGTTATATTTCATACATTTTTCAACCCAATTGGTATTTACAGAGTTCAAAGCGTTTTAAACGTACAAAAAACATTTCTTCAACTTTACATTATTAGTATATGTATGTTAGTTAGGTTCTCTTCGTAAATAATACTTTTGACTGGAAACCGAAAGGTGATTTAAAATAAATCAATATAAATTAACTATAGTATATACCAATTTAGAGTTTTCTCGAATATCAATCGTTAAATCCAGCCTGACAGTCTCATTTAGAGTGTAGTTTATGCCGCGATGAAAAACTCATTATGGTGCACCCATAAATATATCTAATACCGTCACTCATAGCCGTACGGTTGCCCAATGGGACATTTTATACAGTTTCGAAAATAAAAGCTGTGTTAACTTGTAACTTTGTATTTTTAATATGGGAATGCCGATGCGTTCGTAACCGAGAAACTCAATGGGCGCATTCAAATAAGCGTTCAGTTCCAAGTAGTCGCGTCGGTTCAAGGCTCGTTCATTCAAATTTCCAACGTTTTAATTGCATAACGTGTTGCCGCCGGCGGCGCATACTTCGGGTCCGGTTCTGTTAAACTTATCGGGTAATTACGGTATCTGTGACCGCTGACAAAACTAGTGTCGTTTCATTCACAAACTTATGCATATACATCTACATGTAACGTATACATAAGCAGAGTTAGTTTACAACCCCCTACAAACATACTTTCATTCTCATCATATTTATCTTTTTCTCTCCTTCTTTATTTTATTATTATGATTGACATATTTGAATTATCTGATAGTTAGTTTTTAAAATATAATATGCTTGTCTATTGTTCTTTGATAAAAGCATTGATAACTCAGAAGATAAATATTATCCAAATGGTATTCAGTGTTGTTTCAATTTAGTAATGGTAGTTGGTCTCAAAGGTAGTTAAAATGTCGAGGGATAGTTGTTCGTAATATTCTCATATTAATAAAGAGAGTTATATAATTTTCCTTGAGATAATAAAGTTGTAGATGGTTACAATCATTACATAGTATAAAACAAAGTCCCCTACCGCGTCTGTCTGTCTGTCTGTTCGCGATAATCTCAAAAACTACTGAACGGATCCTTATGCGGTTTTCACCAGTGGATAAAGTGATTCACGAGGAACGTTTTGGTATATAATTTGTCCAGGATTTTTTTTATAATCAGGGCGGGACAACGTCTGCCGGGCCCGCTAGTATGTATATAGATTGAACGATCCGAATAGTTGACTGTCTAATTACTTTTTCTATACCCATAATTATCAACGAGATCGATACATTAATTACAATCATTGTAGATGTGAAGCTGTTAAGACCTTGCTAGGTCAATAGCGGAGTCAGTTCGAAAAAAAAAATTACAATCATTAAAAGTAAACAAAATGTGATAGCGTGATAGTAGAGGGATTTGACCGGTATAATATCAATCAATCCGATATCGGCAGCTTTGAACACCGTCATGTACCAACGAAATTTCAGAGTATGCGTGCATTTACTAATTTATATTTTAACAACTATCGGCTAAAGGTGAAAGAACATATCGCGAGGAAACATGAACCTAAGAAATATTCTAGCAGTATCACGGTATGTGGGAAAATATGGAACTGTGAATTTCTCGGAGTTTGAAATCGCCAATACGTTGTGTGCTGGCGTTGGTGATTATCCCCATAGCTTCCTTCGGGAAGAGGTCTACAGTGTGTCTTTCAGGCTGATGATGATAATATCAATATACTTACATAACACTTCAGTTTCATGCAGTTTAACACGAGAATTAACTTTATTATGAATGAAATAAGTATTATAATGTTTGGGTTACTATGAAATTATTTAGCTAATAAACGATTATAGCTAACAGGCGTCATTTTATCCTGCCATTGCTGTATTGAAATCAAAAAAATATTTATTATAATATTTATCTTTATATATAAATTGCTTCTGTACGTGTGTATGTCACTGAACTCCTCGGCTGGACCGATTTTGATGAAATTATGTATGCGTGTTCCAGTGGATCCGAGAATGGTTTAGATTCACAATTAGACCCGGTGGATGGCGCTGCGGTAGAATTTTAGATTATTTTTTTATTATCAAGGCAGGACAACGTCCGCCCGGCCCGCTAGTTATATATAAATTAATGTAAAAGGCAAATATAGCTCAAACAATATATAATTGACGCATGCGTAGACCATTTAAGTTAATTTTATTTCACTGCATGTGATATTATGAACTCTTTCGTGTTTTTGATTATGTCTAGAGCTAACACGCTTTGTATATTGCATGCATCTCAAGATGTTCGTTATTATATACATTTTCGTTAATTAAAAAGAAATAAGTACCTATATGTACCTATATCAAAAGAAAATTTCTGTTTCAATGTTTTCTGCATTTTATTTTCAAGTGTACGATATTTTGTAACTGATTTTAGTGATCTTGATCAAATGTACCTATAATTAGTTTAAAATCTATTGTTTTAATAAAAGTAAAGGTAAATAGTTAGATATCATTTAAAAAAATTAAATGATCTTATAATTATTTATTAGTCTTCCTTTCATGCATAATGGTCCCTCCGTCCTATGTCATATTTTCCCATAGAATAGTATTCGACTGAATTATTTATGAATGTAAGTTGTAGTGAAGACTTTTGCGAACAAAAGCCACTTGAAGGTAGGCTGAGAGTAATAAAATCTATGACAATCATAAGCGCCGCGCCCTCTATACTGACAATAAACTTTATTGCCATCTAAATCAGTGTGATAATGGACTCTGTTCATCATTCGCTTGCATTATTATTCACAAATATTATATAATTTACGATCAATTTGGAAATGTGTTCCTTTTATGGGCCACTCGTAACGTGGGGCGTACTTTTCAGAGTGAATGTGCAAGTAATATCTTTAAGGATTTGGATAAAATTGTTTGGAGGATTTATTGACATCCAGTAGGAAATATCGGAGCTGTTTTTTTTTCGTTTACCTTCTTGTACTGACTTGTTCCGCTTTTTTACGGACTTAAAGAGGTTTTTGTATATGTGCGGTTTTATTAGAAGTTACACGGATGATTCTATGATTTATTAAAGTTATCTATATATAAAAGTTTTAATATAGAAACTGTTAAGGAATAATTCTTATGTACGGACTAACAGCTGTAACTTAGTTATTGGCAGGATACTGGAATGTCATGCAGTGGATTTTATATATTATTCATAATCTTATGTTATTTGGTTCTATGTTTTGTAATACTGGTGGTGTTTTACGTAACATAGATTGGTTATTGTGCACAAGTCTAGTGGTTGAGAAATAATACCACGGATCATGCATTCTGACTTGCCGCAATAACTCCCTGAAAAATTCTAACAAGACGGCCACCATCTTGTTAGAGCATTGAAATTACCGCAAGAAACATGTAATAAATTTACCTACACGATAATGGCAGTAATAATAGTAAAATAAAGTAATAATAATGAAATAAAATAATAAAAGGTCAAAAAACAATCTCTTGGGTTTTATAATATTCTTTATTGTTTAACTTTAAGCGTTTTGGTATGCTTTTAAAACACTCTTTAATTATTAATTTTCCGGGAATTTGTGTTGGCTGTTTATGTTCTGATTAAAGTTAACTGGTCAAAATTTTATTAAACTCAAATTGTACATACAATTCTAACTCGCGTAACTTGGCAAGAGTTCTGACTGAACTACCAGCGGGTTAAAGTGTTGCTTTAGTGTAATGTGTGTGTATTTTGTTTTATATTTAATTGTATGTACAAAATTATTTCCGTATTTAGTGGTGAAAACACACATTACGACGAATTCTATATTACATGGGTAAAATTATTTTGAAGCGATGTTGGATCAGTTATAACTTATTCGGATACCGCGTAAATTGACGTAGGCTCGAATCCTTCTGCACGAGCCGAGGCCTTTGGCGACAAAAAACACCGTGATGAGAGCATATCATAGGGCTTTTCCAAATGCTCACACGATTAAATACCGCCAAGTATCTATAAAAGTGTGTTCCAGCAGCTGCATTTGAGAGCCAGTCCTCCTGTAAGTTTAGCTGGTTGCTATAGCAAATCGAGCCGTCGTATAGAAAGGTGAGGTTATGATTGACCGTTAAAACGATATACATATAAAAAGTGGTTGTTACACGAACTTATCTAAAACTAGCGGTGCTTGTGACTCCGTCCGTGTGGAACCTAATGTAAAAAAAACAGTGACGAATAAAATCGTCTGAATATTTAAGTCATACTTATCTACTTTTCAATCGTACTTAAGTCGCGATGTCATTAAATTACAATAACTTTAGATAGAGTGAATCGATTTTAATGAAACCAATATTAATGGTACTCGAGGATATGCTTTATGATTTTGCTTGATGAGATTTTATCGTGACAGATAAACAATCCTAAAAATGATTATAATGTATTTTATTACTTATTCCGAGACTTCTGTAACATTTTTTTTCACAAAAATCTAAAAAGTACAGACACATATTTATATTCTTATTATATGTATAGAAGATGTATAGATAATTTAAAATGATTATAATAAAAACGTAATATATTAACGCTTTTATATTATTATTTATGTTTATACGCTTACAGTCTTCCTGATTCTATCGAAATTGCATCTACGGGTGTTGCAGCTTGCAACTCTAACAATAGCGTTCACGTCAAGGAAACAAAATGAGAGACGCTCCAAATTTCCATTGTCAATATACGAATAATTGAATTTTACCGTCACGAGACGCCATCACCTGCGTCGGTTGTTGAGAAAGTAGAAGGAAAAAAAAACTGAACCCCGATTCTACCGGTCTTCGTTACTATGTCTTATGGTTCTTTGTGTACCTGAGGGTTATTGTCTGTCGAGCTACCCCTCAGATCGTCTCATTGATGCAATCAAACCCTTATTTATATTATAAGTAAGTTAATTTACGTTCGCACCGTTGGGGTTGGTTACGCCGTTTTTGTCATGCCGGTTTTGTAAAACGTCTTCCCGCCAGGTGTGAGACGCTGCATGTTTTTTTTTCTTAAATTCCAGTGTTTAATTCATGGTACACAATTGGTGCAAGATTCGCAATAAAAATTTCTATAGGGGGGCTGGGAATTAAAAAAAATAGTGCGTAAAGTTTGATATGTAATATGAATTATTTGTGTGTTGCAATGTTTGGGTTGATGTTTTTTTTTCGTTTAGCAACAGACCACTTAATCTGTGCTACGTGATGTCACTCGAGAATCGACTTCATTGACTTCTTAATCGATTGTGAATAGACAATGGCTTAATTGCCATTCGTCGGGCAACTTTTTATTGTTCGACGTTGAGTTATAGCCGGTTCAGCTGTTGTTTCCGAGAACGAAATAAGATCTATTATGTTGAATGCGTCCAACGGTTATTTTGAGTTTTTTTTTATTCACTAAATTCGTTTAATCGGACTAGGGTAGAATATATTTGTTATTGCTTCGAAAAAAATCTGCGGGGCTTTGAACTTGTTTCTTGTCTAATCGCCGCATTTACTTATTTGTCCTCTTACTTATTTTCTGTATCACATCACTGATGCCCGGTTTCTGAGGTACTTTAACTGTAGTTTATCTATTCAATAGCGTTATCGGTTCTATAACTTGTCAATTTGCGTTTCTGAACACATAATCGTAGGATAAATGTCAGTAAAATTCAACGGGCCATTTGACAGTTTTTCCTATGGATAACTTTGTTGAGTCAATAACTATTGGTAGTTTAACCGAGTACCTCAGAAACCTGGCATGAGTATGCAACATTCAAGAGGATGGTGACAAGTCTGCCTTCTATCAGAGATGTTGATGATAAACATTATAATTAATTTAATTTTAGATATTGTACATGAAAACAAAAGTAAATATTAAAGCATAAATATAAAGCTTGTGTATTACATAACCTAACAGATCGAAGATGTAAAGCAGAAAAATTGTAAATGAATTTTCTGTTACGAGCTTATTTGTCAATTCCTAATCAATCAGTCAACACAGAACTAGCTGTAGGTTTTTGAGGGCGTAAATTATATGGGAGTGCTCACTTAGAAAGCCACAGACACGATGTTTCGCGTCGACTGATTACATTTCACCTACTAACTCGCTTTCGGGGTAGTAAGTTTGTAAGCTGGCATGCATCCTATCTTAAATTGATAATCTGTTGTCTACGTAGTTGTCTTCATGCGAAATTGCAATCAAACGCGAGTTTATAAAATGACAAAGAGATATTAGTGACTGAAATCCCCATAACATTATTAACAGAATATCCAGATATGTATATACTATAGAGTTTTCGGCGGGCCCTTAGTCTGTCATTTAGTTGATTTTATATTTTATTCATAATCTTGTGTTATTTGACTTTATATTATGTAATATTGATGGTATATTACGTAATATAGTTCAGTTATTGTGCACAAGTGAAGTGGATGGAAAATAATAGGTACCACGGAGCATGAACTCTGAGTTACCACAAAAACTCCAGGGAAAGGTCTAACAAGCGGGCCTTCATCTTCTTACAACATTGAAATAATCACAAGATATTTGTAACATTATTAACTACTCGACAAAGGCAATAATAATCTAGAAGATTGGTTGTCAAAAAATAAAAATAAAATATAGTATAAATGGGTTATTAGAATTGAATTGTTTTCGTTAAATGTAGTTTGCAGGAAATAACTGTTATGCCGTGGGAACAGTCGTTTATACTTGTATTATGTTTAAAAAATGACGCATCAGTCAATCACACGTGATCGCTCAACAATAGGTCCCGCGCTTTGGTTGTGAATGAATGAAAATGTTGTGACGTGTTGATACGCGGCGGGCGGCTGATGACCGGCTTGTGTCGCGCGACATTAAAATTGAGCAAAATAATATGATATGTGTACGATTTTAAACTTTTACTTATTATTATGTATTTACATTATGTAGTAATATTAATTTATCATTTAACGTTATATATACCTCTGATATATAATTGATTTGATAAGGATGAAAGCCGATACTTCTACATATATAATTTTTAAATATAATGATTATGAAAATTTAATATAAGTAGATAGATACTTACATTTGGAGCGAATAAAGCAGCTTGTAAAGTATTTCTCGTTGAAAAATATTTTTGAAAGGCGTTCTATAATTATCTATTAAGCAAGTGCATATCAGACGTCTCTAAATATCAGCTTAAAGTCGGTAAATTAAGATTTTATACCAAATATAATCAAGCCTTAGCAAAGTTACGATGGTGCTATCTCTTTATACGTGATACAAAATTCTTCCTACGTATAATTCTGTTCAGAGTGCAAACTTTAAATATTATCTTTATATAATTATCTATATATTTTGGACATGGCTTAATAATAGCATGATTGGATACCGCTTTGATCAATATAAAATGGAATCCTTGCAATAAACTAAAACATTGTGATGTAATCATAAGAAGGTGGTAAAACCTTTTCTAAGCTTGTCTGGTTCTCTACTCGCTCTAGTGTTACCATATTAGACCACGTCATAGTTTAACATCAGATTAGACTGTACTCACTTGTAAATAGCTACAAAATTAAAAAGATACATTCAATCTGTTATTTTAAAGAAGATAGCCACTTCTGTTATCTCTTTACTCTAGAGAAATTAGTCTTTAGGTGAGGGCGAGGCAGACGCGGGCGGGGCATGCACATTTCAATTTTAAATTAACCGTGCATTGTACTAACAAGTACTGGCTTATCAATAAATATTAATCCATTTTTTTTGCATTACCAGCTCGGCTCAAGGCTCGTCCGTTACGTGATTAATTCTAGAATAATAAGCGATCGTTGTTCTTTGAATATTTTAGAGTATTCATAACGTTCCGTTTAACGTTACGTTTCATGAGGCATTCGTAGCTAATATATAATAACAAAAAACGTTCTTGATTGTGATTATGAATTGATAATTGTTGTACTCTTAACCGCGCTCGATTGTTTTGAATACACTATAGTTGTAAATGTTTATATACTGCTACTATTTAAATACATTTTTATCTGTATTTTCTATTTTCAAGCAGATTTTGTCCATTTCGGCTATCGCTTTATTTTTGCGAAACACAGGTATATGTAATTAGATTGACGGTTTTATTCAACATATTTTTAACTAGAGTATGATAGTTCGCAAGAACGAACATTACGAAATGTTCTACTTTAATAAAGCTATGGCCCAGTCACTGGGATTCGAAGTTAATGTCGCTCGGGGCGATATCTAAGGCGTGTTTCAGAGTTTAGGTGGGTGACGGGTTTTCGCGCGGGTGATGGTAGTGCAAATGTATAGACATCACTGTGAATGTAGGTAGGTATATGCATACGTTTGAACTACACGTAAGCACCCGTACCCGCCTTCACTCTGAAAAAGGTCAAAGTCCGCTAGGTTGTGCGAGCGCTAAATCTCGCTGTCATATAACAAAACGTTACACAGCGTTACTGTGATAGAAGATAATATAGAATATCATGACCTTTTACTTTTTAACCTCTTAAAATAATTTTGTGCTTTCAAAGAAACCACCCGTTAGTGAATTTGTTGAAGTATGAGTCTCAAGAGTAAAAATTTAGATATATATATCCTCTTCTGATGATGTCAAGCTGTTCTATGCCGTACTATTTCATCAGCGTGTCTCCTAATGTAAATGTAAAAGCATAGGGCACAACGGGTCTAGTTAATCTCGTTAGAAAAGTACTCATTTTTTTATGTAAATTGGTTTCTTTTATCGTCTTTTATCTGACTATAAAACCTTCTTCAAAATTTGTTAACTCATTTCAAAGTTTTACCGGATAAATAATATACCCTCCAGTTTTGTTTATTTTTATAGATTAGCTAATGTCTGCTCGCACCCCTGTGTATATTTAAAAAATGGCAAAGGGTCAATGAAGTCCACAACATAAGATCCGATATTGCTGATACGTTCACTAGTTTTAACATGACACAGCCTCAAGGGATCTGTACCATAATTATAAGTGTACTATACATACATAAGTAAATATGTTAGGGGCAAGTTACTCAACTGGAATGTAATCAGATGCGATTTAAATAAAAACACAGCGAACAGAGCGTTTTAGCGCATCGAGTTCGCGTGACTGCGTTGACACCTCGGCCAGAGTCGCTGTTTGGAACCGTGTGCGGGACATTACAGGGAGCCGCCACTGTTATTCGCATGTCTTACTTAAATAGGTATTTCTTGTTATGTTACAGGTG
Source organism: Antheraea yamamai (assembly GCA_036509395.1). Classification (NCBI taxonomy): domain Eukaryota; kingdom Metazoa; phylum Arthropoda; class Insecta; order Lepidoptera; family Saturniidae; genus Antheraea; species Antheraea yamamai. The sequence goes on along the minus strand of AP028434.1, from coordinate 17,475,139 downwards.
CGTAATAAGTATGTTCCTTTTTATTTTTATGGGGTTCAGTTCATGTATTTTTTACACATCATATATCATATAGTTTTAACACATTTATGTGGTGTAAATTTAGATATAGTAAAAAATGATTTAATAAGACATTCTTTCTGTCTTTAACAGGTATTTTGATATTTTAAACTCATAAAAAAACGCAGTCGATTATGATAAAACCGACTGTGCTTAAATAAACAATTTCTAGTCCTTGTAATATTCTATCTTTTCTTTATATATATAATTCTTCAGTACGTGTGTATGTGACTGAACTCCTCTTAAATGGCTGGACAGATTTTGATGAAATTTTTTGTGTGTCTTGAAGTGTATTCAATAATGGTTTAGATTCCATTGGACCCGGTTGGCGACGCTGCGGTTGACTTTTAGGTTTATTTTTTATTATCGAGTCAGGACAACGTCCGCCGGGCCCGCTAGTATATAAATATAACATTATAAAAATTATGCCGTTGTGCGCACATCACTCAAAATTACTATCGACTATATATATAGACTTTGATTAATTTTGTTTAATTTTATTACTTAAACATTTGCTTCTTATCTAAAGTCATTATCACCATAGGTTAATGTAATATAATGTTATTAAAGTTATATTAAACCACGATTATTATAAGAACTACACTTTCAGCTATGTCAGCTATGTAAGTGAGGCAAGCGGTGTGGTATGCATGCAAACAGATTTTGTAAGTGACTTATACTTTTGCTTTCAATTTCATTATATATATATATATATTTTATTTTTATTAATGTATATAATCGATCATGAAAATAATAAATAACACAGATGAAGTTGCGGGTATAAGCTAGTAGGTATATATAGTTTTAATTATCATAAGCACTCTAGTACACAGGGTTTATCCTGAATAGTGAATTCCATCAAACAGAGTATATTAATGAACACAAAAAATCAAATTGCGCTATAATAATATATATGACTAGCTTCTGCCCGCGATTTCGTTCACGTAGAATAGTTACTTTAAGTGAATGCCAACATGCAGCGGAAGCTCTCAATAGGAAAAAAAAACGATTTTGACACATTCTTCATGGGTGCTCCGCTCGTCGGTCGTAGCGTATGATATATAGCCTTCCTCGATAAATGAGCCATAGTAACACTGAAAGAATTTTTCAAATCGGACCAGTAGTTCCTGATATTAGTGCGTTGAAGCAAACAAACTCTTCAGCTTTATAATATTAGTATAGATAAATCGTTTGCCAAAACTATTACAGTTCGATAAAACGACCTATAAAATTAACAACATATTTAGATCGTCGATAAGCAAAACCCGATTACATTTGTAGTGTAGGTACTTGAAAAGTTTTTAGTGTTCATAGGCAATAAAAGGAGGCGAAGTCCCCCTAATTCGCCCTTCATTACATCTCTGTACGTGTATTAAATATTAATGGGGCATCGTTAGCGCACACGCGACTGCGTCTAGACGGGAAGCGATAAAGTCGTTTTTATGGATTGTATGTAATCTGTTCCCCTCTCATTCTAGTTTTAAACCCCCCATCGCTATGTCTGGATGCGAATATATAGGGTATTTTATTCGATATGTTGCATCTTGCAATAGTTTTTCTAGACTTTAAACTTTAGATATTATAGTGGTCGTTACTTTAGATAGACGCTACCATAGATGCTAGAATAGATTAGCAGCTACCACGTCTTATTGCAACAAAAAACGTTTGATTTTATTTGTCCGAGTGTACCTGAAAAGGTTACACCTGAAACTAGTAATATAATAATAATAGAGAGAGAGCGAAACATTAGTAAGTTAGTAACTAAAACAATAAAAATAATAGAAAACGTGTTCCTTTTTTATATTTACAGTTTTATAGTTACATATCAACAGTGTCAACCGTCAACCAAGGAACGCGTTTTCAATTCTTTTTATTGTTTAAGTTACGTTCTCTCTATTACTATATTCAGGTGTAACCTTTTCAGGTACACTCGGACAAATAAAATCAACCGCTGTTTGTTACAGTAAGGGTCGGTAGCTGCTAATCTATTCCAGGCGGAAGTGACAAGTAACGTCCACTATAATATCTAATTATGGATTTCCGCAAAGTAACGCCTCCTTCAATCAAATATCAAACTTTATTCTTACACTAGTCATTTTATTTATATAAATAACTCGCTGACCCGGCCACACGTTGCTGTGGCACAGTTATTACATGTTGAGATTGTGATAAACTATTGGCATTATGGAGTAATGAGTCTACCTAAAAACTTTATATAAAAGAAGCGAGCTTACGTAGTAAATAGATTAACAGAACACGTGCACCATATAATAAGCTGGAGTATAAAAAGATATTCAATATTAAAACGTAGCACCATCTATGAGATATCTATACAGTCGGTCCTAAAGTTTTCTGTCAACAAACTAATTTAAAGCGCCATCTGTTCGAGACTGATGAAACTTACAATTAATAACAATAATCAACATTGACAATCATTTACTTTGTAATTATAAAATGGTTGATTGTAAAGTCGGTTTATGGACGATAATTTTACGTGATAACGACTCGGACGCATCGGCCGATGGAGTAGAGGAGAAGTAGATGCGACACAAGCCGAACGCTTAGGCCGATCGCGACTCTCTATCGCTTGTTCCGCGCTCTCGCTTGCACCGAATGCTCAGTCGGAACGTGACAATGAGTCATCTTTTTTCGTGCGTGCAGCCCGCATTCATCGATTTAAGGGGGAGCCTGTTTTACAGGCTTCAAAAAATCGATTTTTTCGAGGATTTTTTGGGAAGGAAATAAATATTCGATTGAAACGAAACATTTAGGTTTTATTGTTATATATTTCTACAGTCTTCTCAAATTTTTTCATTAACATACATGTCATATTATGCCTGGTACAAGGATTTCGCCAAGGCGCCTCGAGCGTGCATGTGTCGTGCGGCGGGAAAGATGCAAGTCGCAATTTCCATCAGAAACAAAAAAAAAAAAACAAAATGTTATTTTCAATAGTATAGCTTCTAGTTAAACCAAGAAAATTCAAAGAAAAGTGAGAAATTCAACAATTTTTTGCATATTAAAAAAAAATCATTGTTTGGAAAAAAAAATCACTTTAGATTGTTTAAAAAGTGGTTTAATTATAACTTTTTTAAGGTTTTTTAGGTTCAACTAGAAGAGAATTTAATTCTGAATACAATCAATTTTGTCTCGTTTCGATAGGACGTTAAATTTTTTTCCTATCGTTCCCGCCAATAATAAAAACCGTAAAAATGAAAAACCGAGAAATCCCTCGTCAAAGTTTTCGTACATAAAAAATCGTAATAATCTTGAACTTACCACAACTCACTATTTCTTCTGTAACTCCGAAAAAAAATTGAATTTGCTTCTGAAATTTTAGGGACACATTCTTGGATAGTTTGGGAAGACATTTGTCCAAAAAAAAAATCGTTTTTTTGAAGCCTCTAAAGCAGGCTCCCCCCTTAATTCATCGATTCGAATTCATCGTAGACAAACATCATGATACTGGATTTATATATACATATTTAGATATATGATTGTGCGTTTTGTATAGCGTCACCGGAGAAGTAGGCGTATTTATATGTATTTTTGTCGCAGTCTCATATATTTATATTGTTGTGAATATTGAAGTATCTACTATTTATACTATTATAGTCGTGTTGGTCATGTGCGGAATATCAATCCGGGTCTGCAGGTTCCAACTACGGCATGTACTAATGATTTCTTCAGTATTCGCGTACATTTACTAATTGTAATTGGTAACACTATCGGCTGACCGTGAAGAAAAGAATCGTGATGTTACCTGAACCTGAGAATCGTTCTTGTGGTACCACTGTATGTGGGAATAACATCGAACTGAGGGCTTCTCAGTTTTTATAAAATCTTTCAAGGATGTAAATTTAAATTATCGATCGGTAAAATGAGCTGTATTTTATCTTCTAATTCTATATAAACGCGGGCAAAGCCGCAAACAATAATTAGTGAGATATAAAGTTACTTCAAATAGAAGCCCTAGTGCAGAGATCGTCCGAAATCTGTTCAGTCGTTGTCAGTCTGTCAGTTCGATGCGCCACATTCTCTTTTTGGTTTTAGTTGTGGTTTTTGGGTCAAAAAGTTAGCGTATTTCAAAGAATATAATCATATTTATTGATGTAAGTTAAACGATAAAGATCTCTTACAATATTAAATGAGCTTGAGTGACATTGTTACACTATTGTGAACTCAGAAACACTGCTCGAATTAATCAGTAATCATTAAAACGTGTAGGACGTCAAATTCACTTTGAAAGCATTACTGTCATTGTGCATATTTTGAAACTTACACTTACAACCACACTTGTCAAAAATATAACAGGTTTAAATAACTATAGTTGTGCTCATAGTATTATATATTTTTATCGTGTGCTGATTTATTAGTATAATTAACGAGTAGGCGCAACATGAACCTATAAATTCCTCATTACCTATAGATTTCCAATTATTAAAGATGTATTTATTTCAAATTTCTCTCTACAAACAAGACCGTGATTAATGTGTGATTAATTAAGTACGTGTTTGTCAAACTCGTATAAATGGAAAACGGAAGTACATTTAACGACACGGCGATTCTTATTAATCGACGGATTAATCTGTTCACCAATTGAGTAACTAATCTAATTAGTGAAAGTCGTAATCGCCCATCCCTAGTCGCTTGGACAGGTTTGCTTCGCGGCTAAATTTGAAATTAGAATGCGTGAGAAAAAGCTTGAGGCGCAATTCGGGATTTAAACGTCGGGGAATGCGAATGAACGAATGAATTTAAAAAATAAAACTAGACAACCTTTTTGCTTATTAGATTTATGAAAAGATCGTCTGGTTTCTATGTGCTTTTTTTATCGATTAAATTTTGTCAATCGCTCGAGATGTACCGTTGTACAGTAGATGACAGCAAAAACTATAAGGAAATGGCATACATTAAAATGGCGATTTAGAAGGTAAATTCCTTCGTATAAAAAGCCGTGACCAGTTTTAAAAAAGGTGTTCTTTTAAGTATATGATAGTTCTAATAAATAGTATTTAGACGTTGATGTAATTTGTTTAAAGTTACTAAGTTTTTAATGGAAACTAAACTTTCAATATATATATATATATATATATATTTGTTTTAACCACATATTATTTATGAAAACGATTATGACATAATTTAAAGACTAAATTGCTTATTTATACTTAACAATTTTTGAATTTTATACATTAATATTTTAATACATAATTTTAAAAGATTAACATCGGGTCGAGTCACTCTACCTGACAAAATCCGCGTATTGATCGAGTCGCCATGGGTAACGCTTTTGTTGTGTGTTTTTTTTTACTATCCAATTGCGCCATAGACTTGAGAACACGTGCTGTCTTCGAGAAATTACGACTTTGGGTTCGCCCGTTCGATATAGTTTAGACATGAGACGGGGTGTTTGGCTTTTGTACGGTGACAATGATTATTACCTGCAGTGTATATTTTTAGAATATTTATTAATTTAAATATGTTTATGAATTTATTATTGTTTTTACTTAAGCCGCAATGATCAGGGACTTGTGTGTAACGTGTACATAATAAGACATCAATATAAATGGTATTTGTAGTCTTCGCTATTGGTTCTTATAAGTATAAAATTTAATTTAATTAAATTAGTGCTAAAATTTAATATACTAGCAAACAGAAGAAGCAGATGTTCACAGATCTTAATATTTGTTAAGGTCTGTGATTGGTTAACATGAACATAAATAATGACTTCATTAAAATAAGTAATATTGAATTGAAAGCTGTTGGGACGCTGAAATTTGAGTTGGAAAAATAAAAAATATCTTAATATATATATTTCTTGTGTGCGTGTGTATGTGACTGAACTCCTCCTAAACGGCTGGACCGATTTCAATGAAATTTTGTGTGCGTGTTTCAGTGGATCCGAGAATGGTTTAGATTCACAATTGGACCCGGTAGGTGGCGCTGCGGTCGACTTTTAGGATTTTTTTTATTATCACGGCAGGACAACGTCCGCCTGGCCCGCTAGTATATATATAGAAAAGGTCGAATAATTTTAAAAGAACTAGATCCCCGAAAACAGCACTACTTTCTTGATCTAGCTACGAATAAGAAATCATCAACCGTGTCAAACCGCTTAGATGAAAAGTTACGAAAAGACGCACATCAGATTTTTGTATATAAATATTGTGATGCTCAAGATATTGTTTGTTTGAATGGGCTCTAAAACAAACGGTTAGATTTAAATAATTCCTTTAGCATTATATAGCTTACTTATTATAGAGGGTTATAGGTTTTAAATATATTCTAAATTAAAATATAATTATGGTATTTGGTAGTAAGTAAAATTCATCAACGAATCAAATTAGAATGACAATAAAAATGGTTATTTTGTGTTTATGTCTTTTATTTTCTTTTGATTGCAAAATAATGAATTGACAATTTACTTCGTGTATTGTGTTAAGATAACGCTTACTGCTGCGGTTAGCCGCGAAATTTCGTTTTCATAAAAACCAGTAATGCCAAAAAACCACCAGTGCACGTACTTACCTATCTATAAAACCGTCACTCACAATTTGCGGTTAATAATTGCATGCGGTTACTTTTAGCAGAGTTATCAAGTCATTCTAAGCAATACTCGTATGCTGAATAATATACTTTTTTTTTAAATCTCATCTACCCTTTGCCTGATACTAATTTTATGAGACGTGAGCGTAAAAATCTTTTGATATCGACGATATCATCTATTTTATGATGTAATAACAATTTTAATCAAAATTCTCGATCGTAACTTTAAATTTTTACGACGGCGCACTCGGTCTGATGTAAAACGAAGGGTGTAGAGGCGTCCTTGTCCCGCGGAACTAACGTCGTTTGGTGGCATTAAGCGTGAGCCGATGCGCCGGCTGCGGCAGATGGTACTACAGTTCCCTATTCAATTGGCCATCTTGGAACCAAACTGCCGGCTTTTTTTTCGCCTGCCCCCAAAACTGATTGTGATCAGCGCCATTGTAATGTACGTTGGGTTCCTTCGCCATTGTTGTATTATACATTTCCAAGATTCAACGTTTTCTAAAGAGAATTGCGATTATATTTTTGCTGTTTCTGTGAATTTGTTAAGTCAGCTGCGAGAACGGTGCGCCGTCTTCGGATTAGAGCTACGTTGCGATGTTATTGTTAGAATTTGTAATTACTTACGATGCTAGTTATACTAGTCAATAATATTGAAAGGAGTTTATCTATGCTCTGTTTATTTTCTACTTTATTGTCTCTGTTTAAAGTCGAAAAAAGGGTTGGCAATTTATAAAGTTTATCTCTACTGTTGGAACCGCTGGAACATAATCAATGTTACTCAATTTATTGACGCTATTAAAAAAATTATTTAACATGTGTGTATTGTAATATTTTTTATGTTAATCGTATTTGAATTATGATGACTCATTAATATGAAATAAAGCTATAGATAACTGTAAAAATAAATAAGAAATTATCTACACATCTTTTTGAAGTTTTTGTGTGACCCTGATATGGAGTGAAGTGTAGTATCGATATATTGTTTTATTTATGAGACTAAATTATATATATCTTTTCGTCCGTAATATATGGAATTTAGGTATATTAATTCTCGGCAGATGAAACTACCCACAGTGAGTTATTTAAGTGCCCGGTAGAAAGTCGAAATTATATCGTGATAAGAGAGTGCCGCCGCCCTTTTCAGCTCTCGACGACCTAACATAACCACTTGTTATGAAGTGGCCCACTCGTGTTTACCACAAAGTCGTACTTCTGACTTTACGGTGTTGCTTCCCCGGGTTGCTTTATAAAAAAGAACTCTCGTGTAGTGAAGTAACTATCTCGTGTAAGTGGATTAGTATACGGGATCATTTGCTAGACCGGGATCGAGTTGTTACCCCTGCAAGTCTTAGCAAAATCGTCATAACTGCAATACTTAGCAACTCAGTCGGAGCTTGAAGGAGAATATCGTAACGAAACCGGGATTTTTCTAAGTCCGCTTGCCTAGCTAACACCCTCGAGTTGAAAGTCTTTCGTCAAGCAACTATTGGTGTTTTCTGGTAGCTGCAATTGAGAGCCAGCGCCCTCTACCACATCGTAATTTAGCATCAGATGAAATTGTGGTTAAAAGCTAAATCCCACAAAGCATAAAAAGAAAAACACAAAATACTGTTTTTTTTTTAAATCTAAATTACGTTATTTATTTTCTTTTATATAATTACTCCAACGCGGAATAGAACGAAGTATATTCAATATTAAAAAGATGCAAAAAATTCGTCACACAAAAATTAGAGAAACCACCAAAGTGACGGATGCTCTGACCTACGCTAAGAAACTAAAATGGAAGTGGGCTGGACACAAAGCGAGGCTAAACGACGAGAGATGGACCAGCAGGGTAACAACGTGGAAGGGTCCAATCGGCAAACGCCTCAAAGGCAGACCCCACACGAGATGGGCATACGAGTTGATAAAAATAGCTGGCCACAAATAGCTCAAGATAGAGACACATGGAATTCTTTAGAGGAGGCCTTCACCTTCACTTTAGGAGGGGTTCATGCAACCAATCTTCTATATATATTTAACCATTTTGTAAAATAAGTGAAATACGTGTATATAATAACATCATTACTTTTTTCTATTCTTTTTTCTTTTTCCTCTTTAAACTATGTTTGTATCCTACTTTTGCATGAAATAAAAGGTTTTTTTATTTATATAATTACTAATAATAGAGTTTAAATGTAATGTCTCTTTAATAATGAAATGTACACAAGATTGTGACCCACTTGTTAGAACTATCCATGGAGTTTTTGTGGCATCTCAGAATTCATGCTCCGTGGTATGATTTCCAATCATACTATAACTAAAAAGCAGTAGACACGTCATAAGCGCTTCGACAACGCCTTGTTGAAACTTGGCTAAGTAGCTTATTTTTCACGGCTGCCCCGTTAATCCGCCCGTATCTAAGCAACATATAACTATTTCTTTTTCACCACCGATGTTGAGAATATGCTTACTTCCACATTTTATCTAAGACAGTGTGGCGTTACAATATTATTTACGTATGTGTGCGTTATCATGCCATTTATTTTGTCAAAGTATAATGTATGTAACGTATCTACAGCTTTTTAGTTATAATACCATTGATTATTTCTCATCCACTTCTCTTGTGCACAGTAACTGAACTACATTACGTTAAATGTCATCAATATTACCAAACATAGAGATAAATAACTCAAGATTATGAATAAAATATAAAAACCACTACATGACAGACGGCGATCCCGCCAAAAACTCCGTATTATTATTTGTTAAATAGTTGTGCCCGCGACTTCGTCCGCGTGGAACCTAATGTAAAAAAACTGAGTAATAAAATCATCTAAAGGTACCATTCGGTTCTTAGCGACAGCGACACGCGACCGCCATCCGTCACCGCCTTCGGGTCGTGCGCCCTACTGCATAGTATGGATTTATATGGAGCACTAAACAAACCCAGCGACCGCGACGCGCGACCTTTAGGCGGGGCTAGAGAGCGGCGTATCGACCGCGACCCAGTCGCATTGTTGCCGTTTTAGCGACTTTGTCGCTAGATCTAGCGGATTTTGGGGATGTTTAACGACTTTTTTTCAATCTAGCGGCTTCAAAAAAATTAGCGAATTCTAGCGACCAATTGAACATTGAAAACACATCAATATTTTGGTACTAATTTATATTCAATTACTGGTAACAACATGAATTGCTACTGTTCTTTTTGGAAATTCCCTACCAGAATGACGTTCGATCTCGGGATGTAATCGGTTGGGTGCCTCTCGCTCTATCAAATGGCACATCAGATATCGTTTTGTCTTTCATTTTCATTGATTCACTACCACCGCCAATAGAAATAAAAAAAACAGTTACTATGTTGCGTTTTCGCAAAACAAATCTGTCCTTCTTAGTTTCTTTGTTCGATTGTTGTCATTTATATCAAAATATATTTGTAGAAGTGGTAATCCCTTTAAAAAAGAAGGCTTATGCTCAAAAGTAAAATAAATAAATAAAAGTATAGACCCGAATGGAAACGCAAGAAGAGTTATAATATGGCTTAAACCTGTTATAACTAATCCAACTAAAGCTTTTTGCTAGTTTTATAACAGGGAAATAATCGCAATATTGTATTTTTACTATATTTTTTACCATGAAATATTTAGCGACTTCTGGCGGATTTTTTAATCATGTATTTTTTTAAATCTAGCGACTTATTAATTGACGTCTGGAGTCTTTTTATTTCTGAAACGGCAACACTGCCTGGTCGCATCGGAAGTAGTGTAGTCGCGTGACCCAAACAAGAAGCATAATGGCGGCGTTTTCACAATATTTTTTCAACTTTGGTCTTTGTAATTTATATGCCGTTTTATGATTATATAAAAGCAAACATCTTCTTCTCGTGATGTAAAAATTGAGTCAATCTCTATCCTTTTTTCCGGAGGTACAGTTAATAACATAATAAGGATATCATCATCTTCTTCATTCTCCTATTACTGCTGAATAACTTCACATATGTTGAATAACACAACCGTCACCCATAAAAACTGCGGGAGAATGCGATGTCGCCTGGTCGCCGTCGCTGACATCAGTAAGATAGAGGTCGCCCTGCGACCGGTGACCGGGATCGCGTAGTACAATGGTCGCAGTCGCGCGTCGCGGTTGCTAAGAACCGACTGCTACCTTAAATGTAGTCCGTCTATTTACTTATATAATTTTCTCTCTTACTTAAGTCGCGTCGTCATTAAGATTACAATAACTTTTAATAGAGAGAACCGATTTTAATGAAACCAGGGCTAAACGTTACTCGAGGATATGCTTTATGAAATTGATTGAGGTTTTATCGCGAACACTAGCAATGATGCATGTTCAATTAAAAATACAGACAGATAGACAGACATTTCTAAAAATGATTGAAATGTATTTTATTACTTATTCCAAGACACCTGCAACAATTTTTCTCCGAAAAATCTAAAAAGTACAGACACGTTAGATTTACATTCTTATTATATGTATAGAAGATATAGATAGATGTCACTCTGTTTACATTGTAAACATTTCTTTGATAGGTAATTCTAAACAGTTAAATTACGTAAAATTGTTCAAAGAAGATTTTCAGTAAAACGTTTATCGCCCCCATCCCTAAACTCCATAGGGTGTTGTTCTGTTTAAAAGTATTTGAAACGTATCGAACAAGCAGTTCACGTAGCAACGATAACGTGCCTTCACTTATATATCTCGTGAGTTTTGTGACCCTTCATTGGCTCCAATTGAGTTCGTTTCGTCCTATTTGTACTTTTACAAGATTGACTCGAAACTGTTATGCCCGAGATACAATACCCTTATGTGTTGTTATGTATTTAGTACGCGTTCTATAGTTTATTAGATGTCTGTTTTATAAATTGGTTTATTATTTTATTTTATTTTTGGCAACCAATCTTGTAGATTATTACTGTCATTGTTGAGTAGATTGATATTACAATTTTCTTGCGGCCATTTCAGTGAACTAACAAGACGGTGACCTTCCTGTTAGAACTTTTAGGGAGTTTTTGTGGCAAGTCAGAATCCATGCCACAGGGTATCGTTTTCCATCCATTTCACTTCTGCACAATAACCGAACTATACTACGTAAAACACCACCAGTATTACAAAATATAGAGCCAAATAACACAAGATTATGAATGAAATATAAAATCCACTACATGACATTGCAAGATACCGCCAAAAACTCGCGTTTTAATTTATTCTGTACAAGTTTATAGCGTAGGTTTGTGTTTAGGTTGGTACTGATTTTCATCAATAAAATATATACTTTTCTCTCAGCTTTCTAAATATATCTGAAGTAAATCTATTTATGATATAAATCAACCGTTTTAAAATAGATGTAGTTCTGAAATTGATAAACTTTAATACCGTTTGAGTAAGGCGACCAGCCGTTCCGTATACCGCAGGACCGCCCCGTAATGCTAGATGTAATATCGCTTCACACTCTACAGTAATTAGTAAAACGTGAAATTGTCCCATAAAACTTTGGACGGCCCTGCTTGCCTATTTTGCAACTCGGGCATATGAGGCATTGGTGAGTGCACTATGAATATCCTAAAAAAGCGAAAACAGTACGTGCTATGTTTATGGTGAAATTTAATATGGTACGAAAATATCTATGACATTTAAAAACTAGTTTAAAATGGCATTGTAGTGATAAATATAATTAAAAAAAAACTTCACTAATTTTTTCTTATATTGATATTAAAAAACAATAATAATTACTCATTGTCGTATCATTTGATGAGATCTGCGGTTTTTTTTTAAATTTCAATTCATGGCCACACTTATATACCGGTAGAACAACTGACGAATATAATGTCCCCTATTTTGAAATTCGACAGATGTCCATTACGTAACGACATTAGCGGATATTCTTTAGCTGCCATCGCATTCAGGTCACGTATAGGCTGTCGTAGCGTGTCTAGCTGTTCCCGTTTTAATCTCGGAGGAATGCTGGATGCTCATAACGACATCACTGCTAGAGTTATGGACCAATAAATACGAGGGATTTGAATGAGAGGCGACGAGACGGCGTCAACCCTTGCTGGAGGTTTGCTGCCTCTCCCAGGAAATTATTTCGTTGAATGCTCTTTATTACGAACGTACTGACTCTCGGCTCCTTCATACGATTCTCTAATATATTGAGTTCATTTTATCCGACATTCTCGTTTAAGTAAACTAGCAGCCGCCCGCGACTTTGTTATAGACATGTTGTTATATACATTATAGCTTTTAGAGTGTGATCGCAATCTTATCTGATGTTAAATGACAACGTGATCTAAGATTGTAAATACGCCAAACCTAGAGAGAATGATACAATTAGAATTGTATAATTCACAAACGTATACATGTATGGATAGCTTAGCTTAGTTCGTCTTAGTTAGATTTGCGGTATTAGATAACCGCCCAAGCCGAGGTGTGCCGTGCACCCATGTGCTAGTTATTAAATAAAATCGGTTGAGTGCTTTAAGCGCTTGCCGCGATTAGTCCGGTGAGGCTACAAAGGTGAGGCCAATAGCGTAGTCAATGCGCAGTAATAAAAAAATATCGAAGATTTCTGGACAGATTTTTATGTTGAGAGTCGTAGGTAGTTGCCGGCGGGCATTCATATGATTTCGTGACGATGTTTTCCTCCACTTAAAATTCCGGCTTCTCCCTTTACAAGTTTTACAACTATAGACAACTATCAAAGAATACAATAATACAGTCACGGATTGTGCCAGATAATTAGATATATCGAATACTAGTGTTATGTTTGGTTATTCTCTTTATGCGTTAAGTTACGATCATTGTCGATATACGTTATCAAGCCATTTTTGACTACCGAAAACCGGGTCTTTAGTATATTATCTGTGAAATGTTTTTTAATATAATCTCATTTAGTGCAACCTCATACTCACTTAAAATATCCTATGCGCTGATGAATTGTAATAGGTTTTTGATCACCAGTCAAAGACCTGTGGGCGACGATGATGGGAATTTGCATTAAGGTGATTTTTTTATATGGCGTAAGCCACTATAGATATCCAACCCGCCGGGTAGCTAAAGATTATGTCCTATTTCCACGGACTAAAACCTGATGGTGTTCTTCGCATACCTTTGGCCGGGGAGGGGATACTACATATGCATTATATCCCCTACGGATCATGGTATGCCTGGTTCTTACAGTATTCTGTGTACTTAGGCGACTTTGTACTCAAAATAGTAAGGTTCGCCATTGACGGAACGTCAAGGAGGCTCATATAATATAGCTAGCCTCTGCCCGCGATTTCGTCCGCGTGGAATAGTTCTTTTGGGCTAACGCAAACACGCAGAGGAAGCACTTAAAACGAAAGAAAAACAAAACCCCGATTTTGAAACATTCTTCATTGGGCTCTGCTCCTATTGGTCTTAGTGTGATAATATATAACCTATTGCCTTCCTCGAGAAATGAGCTATCTAACACTGAAAGAATTTTTCAAATAGAACCAGTAGTTCATGAGATTAGCGCGTTTAACCGAACAAACTGTTCAGCCTTATAATATTAATATAGATTATTATATTATATTATAGATTGATCGAAGGTTTGCATTCGTTAATGAATGTAAACTGCACTTTAATTTCGAGTATTGAACAAGGAAACCGGTTGCATTATATAAATCAAAAGGCAATTCGCTTCAAAGTGTCAACTTGTGTAATAATGAACAAAAACGAATAAGTAACCTTTCCTTGGTACCACATTGCGTACTCCACTGTTTCGGACATGAATAGGTTTAAAGAATTGATTACGCTTGCCTGAACATTCGCAGAATTCTGACTGGTATATTAACATTGCGTCCAGGCCTTAAGACGTGTCTGATTATGTAATAAGAACAAATTCGTTTTTTTTCCTTACACAGTTCGTCAACACTACAATACTAATCACGTAATGTATTATTTCTACGCAATGGATAACAAATTATTAAAGACTTCGTTATTATATTCTTCTTTATTCAGTTTAGGACTTAAGAACTTATGAACATCAAAACTAACACCGGCTCAGAAAGCAACCCAGTCGTCGAGAAGAACCGGCAAGAAACTCGATTGAGTTATGTTAACATACATATTGTATTTAAAATATATTCAAGTTATATTTGTTTTTAATGGATGCAGAGAGAGAGAGGTGTAAATTTCAGACATCACCATCGTTTCATAAATTGATCACCCCATTTTAACATTTTGACACCAAAATCCGCTCGAAATGGTGCTTAAACTCACAGTCCGGCGAATCGGTAATATCCTTTGGCACTTCTTTGTAAAACTTAATACTTTTAACTAAAAAAATATTACTGGACTTACTGAGTGTGAAAAATGGCACGAGCAGTTTGTCATAGTTTCTAATATTGGTTATCCGTTGCTCTTTATATTAATGACAAAAACAGTGGTCGGTTGATGTTATTGGGACGTGCGAACAGGCAAGCATTATGCAACAACTAATAAGCGTGAAAGAGAGACTATTCGTCACTCGCATTCAAAGTTACGATAAAACAATGAATATTTCTTCCCTTATCGTAACTGCAAATTGTAAATTACCTTAAAACAGGTAATAACAAAATAATGTTCAACAGTTTATAATAGTAATCATTTTATAATAATACAACAACATATTTCATATTATTAACATTATTATTAACATATGTTATTAACGTCTTTAAATATAGATATAAAAAAGTCTAGGCAATCATAAGGGCTGCCGATAGGAGTGAAAACTCAAAACAATGGAATAACTATGTTCTTTTTTAATTTTTAAATCAATTATAGTCTTAGAATTATTTCAATTTCATAATATGTAAATTGAAATTATTAACAGTAGCTTCGTTTTGGCACTCCGAGCAATAATTATATACAGTTTATTAACGCATGAAACATATGATGGACTGCACAAGCTCAATACAAAACGTCAATATTACATTTACACAGGCCGCTATACTACGCGTCGCAAGTCTGGCGCAAGCGCAATACCTCACCAACATGTCTAGGTCATCAGTGACGGGAATCCATAAGTTTTCTCCTACCGAAAGTCTCTTATCACGGCGTTATTCGATATATTTTTATTGCTACATTATACGAAGAAATCCTTAACATTTTATATTAATGCCATGACGCGACTTTTCTACAATAAACGTCCCCATAACTCT
This sequence comes from Antheraea yamamai, assembly GCA_036509395.1. Lineage (NCBI taxonomy): Eukaryota > Metazoa > Arthropoda > Insecta > Lepidoptera > Saturniidae > Antheraea > Antheraea yamamai. The sequence continues at coordinate 17,459,366 of AP028434.1, read as the reverse complement.
GTTTAGACTAAATGGTTTTCATTTTTATTGGCAAAATTCTCTGTTCGGGTTCTCTGAGCGGGACATTAATTGCTTGTTTTGTCATCTTTAACTACATTTTCATGTTTATTCCGAAACATCCCCTTATGTATGTCCTATTAAGTACTATATTTATCATGTTAAATCGTATTTTTGTTCTTTTCACCTCTGTTCTTTCTGAAAGCTGTACTTTGTCTGTCACGTAATAAACAATTTTGTCTAGACTCATGGTGAATACATCTAAGTTCGTAATCTAGGGATAGAAAATTAATGCTTTTCTCCCCTTTGAATCTATTGCCAGAATGACTTAACTTTTTTTAATGTTAGCTCTCTGTAATGGTAATTCTCGAAATGACTTGTTTGTGTTTTGTTTTAAATTGTTACGTTGAGTTGTATAAATTCGTGTGTTTTACAAAGATAGATCTGTGAAATGTATTCTAAACACGCATTTGTTAATCTTTAGGTATTTGAATAATGATTGTGTTGACATTTCTCTTGTAGGTAGTACGAGGAGGTAAAAGTGTAGTATAGTTACATTTCTGAGGGTTATTTCTATGATAATCATGTTTGATGTTAATAATAAAATATAACTCGAGGACTTCATTAATCTTCATTATAAGTAATCGGATATATTTGAAATATTTATGCTACGGCCAATTCATAACGATACAAAGTGATTAGATGTATTATAGGAACAAGACTAAATAATTGACGACAATTCCCTTCACGCAACGTAATTGAAAGGACTTACCATGAAGCTATAAAACGAACGCGATAGACTTATTGATCGTGAACAAATCGTGGCCGATCGTGCTTATCTAATTCCGACGGCAAATATTAGTCGACCACATTCCGGGAATGTGGACCGGCTGAAATCATACGTGCGGGTAGAATGTCGTCCGGGACTTTGTTTAGGGTTGACACATAACTATCTTTTCATTAAAGTTTTATTCCGGTATATTTTCATAGTATAAAACAGGATAAAATAAAACATGAAGACTTTGAGGAGAAAAATGACTAGAGGTAACTCTTTTTGACCAAAGTTCTCATTGAAGCTACCTATGTTGTTGCCGCAGTATACTATGTAAAGTAACTAAGTAAATGTAAAACTACAAACATATATAAGACTAGCGGTCCCGGCGGACGTTGTCCTGCCTTGATAATAAAGACAAAAACTCTAAAAGTCAAACGCAGCTCCACCTACCGGGTCCAATCGTGAATCTAAACCATTCTCGGATCCACGGGAACACGCACACAAAATTTCATCAAAATCGGTCCAGCCGTTTGGGAGGAGTTCAGTGACAAATTTATTTATAAAGATATGGTTCTTATTAAACTTAAAAGATAATTGCATAATTTTTAAAAATATAGAAGCCCGAAAACTGCTATTTTACAGTCGAGGTCGACAAAGGAGTGTGAAAGTACTCTTGTTGTTGCCAACCATTATAGCTGTAATTGTTCGAGTAGTAGAATGCTTGAAATAAACTAATTTTTTTCACGAAATTATGTCACGAAATATTCAAATCAAACAGATTTGCAGGTTGTACGTTCGTTCGTTATGATCAACAGAGAGGTAATACTGAAAGAGAGACAGTGAATGTATACCGACATGATAGTTATCTTTGTTTCATTTAAGATCTAGGCAGCATGCATATCTTTGGTATAAGAATAGGTTACTGTAGAAGATGTTGTCTCGTCTCTTCTTCTATCTAGCGTTATCCCGACCTGTTGCCAGAGTCCGCTTTCCTACTTAGTTTTCTCCACTTTGCGCGGTCTTTGACATTCTTTTGTGTGAAGTGGTTCTCCTTTATGTCCGCCTTCACCACGTGCAGCCAGTGTTTTTACGGCTTACCGCGAGTCTTTGGGCCTTGTACGATGATGTTGTGACATTTATTTCCGACGTAGTCTGGAGGCTTAGTCTAATAAAACTAAAGATTCCTTTTATTTTCTCGTACTATATGTTCTACAATCGTCATCCATTTGGCTTTTCTGTCTGTTCGGACACTGAACCGGGTGTTCTGTTTGTGTTGTTCCAGTGGTCCCTAAAATTTTTGAGACTACCTGAACATATATACATGTCAGGACGTCTCAGGTAGTTAATTTTAGAGTTGGGACCACGAGAGACGCATTCTCATAGGGTTGGCGTTTAATTATTACGACGAATTTAGCTTGTGGAGTTGGTCGTTTTTAGTTTGATAAAAAATATTATATACTTTTTTAATAAAAATACAATGATAGATGTCTGCCGTTGTTCGCGTATCACTCAAGAACTAATGGATAGATTGCGATCCATTTTTTAAGTTTAACTTACTAGACACACTGTTCGTATCTAAAAGAGAAATTATCACGACATTTTCATTTTAATATAAAGTTTTGAAAAAATGATGTTTTTAAGCGCTACGCATTCTATAATGTATATTTTCTTGCCGTGGAGAAATGGGGCAAGCGGTGGGATGCATATGTTTTTTCATACATAAGATCCATATACATATATTTAGTTCCATTGTGTTCCAACAAACTGCCTCCATTGATTCGTAATCGGGTAAGAATACGATTGCTCGTGCCATTAGACATTAAAATAAAATATATATGTATATTGTATTTTTAGTCATTGTACATTTACATCGACATAAACTTTGAATGATTATTTTATAATAGGACGACAAGAGACAGTTGAGATGAACAATTGTAATATACAATTGTAATACTTCGCGTTTTGTATTACTTCTAGTTGAGACCTCTTTGAGTGCAGTATATGTATATTTGATTGAACATAGAATCTTTTAATATTTCGATGACGTTTATCGATAAACATAACATTATTCATAGACCAATAGTTCTTACGCCATTCATTAATTATATTAAAGTTTTACGATCGCAATGAGTAATGTATATAAGCAAAGTTCCCGTCAAAATAAACATACGATGCAATCCATCCGTCTGTTTGATCGCTGCAGTTACGATGCACTAAAACTGTGTAAAAATAATACAAATTTATCTATGAATTCGCACGTGCGGTGTCGACGCTCTAGCGGGATCATGTTTGGCATACCCCGATAGCAAGGGTAAGTTTGTGCTTCCGTGTGTGGGTACGGAGATACTCGTAAAATCCACCCCCCAGTACATTATTAACGTTTGTTTTACTGTCGCATATTAAATTTGACATGAAAATGGTTTATTGATGTCCCCTGAGACGGGGTGTCCGTGCGGGTTGTTTTTCTTTATATCTCTCTCTCGAAGCACTAACTATAAGCGGTCGTCCCTTTATGCATTTTCAGTTGATTTTGATGAAAAAAGCAAGGACAATGCTCACTTGGTCCATCTATATTAAAATTAAATCTTAGTTGTGGTATCTTGTGGTAATTAAATATAGGTGGTAGAGCCACACTGAAACTATTACTGGGTTCAGCATGAATGGGTCGACTCGCGCGGGGTACTACCACCCGACCCACAGAAAACCGACTTGAAGTAACAGTGCTTGCATTGTTGCGTTTCGTTCGGTCAGTGAGAGTTCCGGAAGACCACCTCCCCGACCTTCCTCTCCCCAACTCCCTCCTCCCCCAAAAACAGGCTGGCAACGCACTTGCGACTCCACTAGTGTTGCAAGTGTCTATGAACGGTGGTCATCACTTAATATCACGTGACCAACCGGTTCGTTTGCCTCCTATGATATAAAAAAAAAGTTGCATTTACTTCTTTACAGAGATACGTCATCGCGAAAAGGGTTATTAAAATGATCAATTGTAGTTTTTATGTTATCCACTTTACTGTAAGTCCAGACAGGTGGCGCTAGTTGCCGTTAAGTGTCGTAGAAGTTGCAGACGATTAATATTAATATATAATAAGCTAAATTAAGTCATCCGCAACGTAGCAAGTTACCTCTGAAGATGTTACAAAGCAATCTATGAGTACATTAACTACATACATTTCGTTTCATTTCATTTTGCGATAGCAGTCTTACATAACAACAAACGTAATAAGAAAAAATCTAAAAATAAAAATAGATTTAAGTATTTTGTAAGATTCTAATATTCATTGTAATTTAACTGTAACTGAAAACTGTTTGTATTGGTTACGAAGCGTGAAGTTGACATGAATATTTGCATTAATAATGCTATTTTGAAGATGAAAATCATCGATGCATTACCAAATTATATAGTTTTAGGTGATGCGGTATCCCTGTGTCTTTAATAGTACATCTTTATTATTGATTAATTGTGCATGCGGCTCGATACACTTTGTTTATTTATTTATTTTGTGTATACAGAGATCGCTTGGACGTTATGTAAGTTAATACGTTGCAGCGCCATCTAGTTTTCGGTTGTAACAGTGGATAGCGCAATAACGTTCTTTGTTTTCACAATCATACAAATTTTATCGACAATTCGTTGAACAGTAGGAAATGTCAGGAATTGATAGCTAGTTAGATTGATAGTATATCACGGAAATTCACTGCATAGTTATTGAACCCGTTACTAACCTTTATATGTAACGATAAACAAGATAAGAAGCTGACTGCTCACATTTAAATAATAAAGTGCTATTGGGAAAAGAAAATAACCATTACAGAATTGAAATGGAAAAACAAGCAACATACATTGTAGCGATAATGAGCAGTAATTTCTAAACTGCGGTCGAGATATCCCTTGCCTGATTTCACAATCGAATGATTCGATTATTATCTCACATAATTACTCGTCCCCAGTGGTAGTGCTCCAACATAGTTGTCTCTGCATTTGTGTTCGGTAGACCGTGATCAGATGTTTTTCTATATATATTAGTATCTTTTTTTTATGTTTTTTCGCGTAGACGGTTTTTGATTTCAATGATACGCGACGGTAAGTGTATTTCGATTCGAATTCTGTGGAGTTTTTGAAGCGATGGTTGCTTATTTTATGACGTTTTCGGATACAGCGTCGATGGACGTTGGTTCGAATTCTTGCTATTGATTCGGAGCGTCTGGTGAAGTAAAACGTTCGTGATGAAACCATATCATCTTGGTAGGATTTTTCTAAGTCTGCCTGGCTAGCTACCACCTTCAATTTGAAAATCTGTCGCCAAGCACCTGTTGGTGTGTTCCGGTTGCTGCACTTGAGAGCCAGACTCCTCTTGGTTTAGCGTTGCTTACTATCATAGACCACATCATTATTTAATATCAGATGAAATTGTGGTCAAACGTTAAAAACCAATAAAGTATTAAAAAAAAGTTTTGTTTATAGTCTACTAGCGGGCCCGGCAGACGTTGTACCGCCCTAATTATAAAAAAATCCTTGACAAATTATATATCATATGTATATAAACGTTCCTCATGAATCACTTTATCTACTGGTGAAAACCGCTTGAAAATCCGTTCAGTAGTTTTTGAGTTTGTCGCGAACAGACAGACAGACAGACGCGGACTTTGTTTTATGCTATGTAATGATAATGATATAATACCGTAAAGGAATAAAGTTTATCACTGGATATAGGAATGTAAGTAATATCCGGAACCACTGATCCGATTCTAATAACTCATACACTTATACGAATCTACATTATCTTTGATAGCTATAAGCTATGCTTATTTAGTTTTATATTGTAGAATGCAGAACACAAAAGTTTTCTTCATGAAAAAACGTGTGACTATTTTTAAGGTGATCGGTTTTTTTTAATACTTAACGGTGTTATTACAAAATAAGTTATATACTTGGTTTAAATAAGATTTCGAATGAAATGCACCGCGCTCGCCCGAGGCAAGTTCACGTTAATCCTTTTTCGCCAGTCTAACCTAACGTAACCAAAGCGAGACAAAAGAGCAACACGGCGAACATTCAGCGACCGCGGTGCATTTAATTGGATACCTTTTTAAAGCAAGTAGTCAATACGTATTTAACTTTTTTGTAATAACACCGTATAGGTTTTAGCGTTTCACCACAATCTTATCTAATATTAAATGATAGTGTGGTCTAAGATGATAAACACGCTTAATCTAGACCACTTTAGGTTGGACTGGCTCTCAAGTGCAGTTGCCGGAATACATACATTCATAAGGATTCGAACCTACGTCGATCGACGCGGTGTCCGAACACAAACCACTGAGCTATAATCGCTTCAAACTGTGTTCATCGCCATCATCATCATCAGACTGTAAGAGGCCCATTACAGAGACATAGGCCTCTTTCTGAAAAAGGTATGGGCATCACCACCACAAAAGTCATGGCGAATAGCCAGGTAGTGTCCACCCCAATAATTGTTGGGAATTCTACACTCGAAGTTGTTAATGAGTACATATACCTAGGACAAACCGTCCGACTTGGTAGATCCAACTTCGAGAAAGAGGTAAATCGCCGAATCCAACTTGGTTGGGCAGCGTTTGGGAAACTCAGAACTGTTTTCTCTTCCTTAATACCCCAGTGCTTGAAGACTAAAGTCTTCAACCAATGCGTGTTGCCAATGATGACTTACGGCACTGAGACGTGGCCGCTAACTGTGGGCCTCATAAAAAAGCTCAAGATCACCCAACGAGCGATGGAAAGAGCTATGCTCGGGGTTTCTCTACGTGATCGAATCAGAAATGAGGAGATCCGTAGGAGAACTAAAGTTGCCGACATAGCTCACCGAATATCACAGTTGAATTGAAATTGGGCAGGGCACATAGCTCGAAGGACTGATGAGCGATGGGGCAAAAAAGTCCTAGAGTGGCGACCACGTACCGGATAGCGCAGCGTGGGACGGCCCCCCACCAGATGGACTGATGACTTTATAAAGGTTGCGGGGAGCCGTTGGTTACAGGCGGCACAGAGCCGTACGCTGTGGAGAACGTGTGGTGAGGCCTTTGTCCAGCAGTGGACGACTATAGGCTGAGATGATGATTATCACCACGCTAGCACACGACGTATTGGCGATTTCAAATTCTGAGAAAGCTACTATTCTATGTTTTTCCACATACGAAGGTGTTACAAGGACATTTCTCAGGTTCAGGTTTCCTCACGATGTTTTTCTTCACCGATACCAATTTAAATTAGTAAATCTGACATCAAATTGATATTCCACCGGCCAAACTGCTAGACCACGACTTTGTTGTGTATGAGTTTATCAATATCTCATAGTATCTATTATATATATACATTTTTAATGCATATAGTTTTACAAACATATTACGTTTTTGCGTACAGGTATTATGTTATGTAGATGTAAGTATAACGTGAGGCTTTATTTAAATTTAAACGTGAACAGAATACATCTAAACGTGTGTGTAGATTGCTTTAAAGTATTATTACCTTTATCGGGTCGTTTTCACCGTCATTGAAGAGTTATAGGTTACTGTCAATAGGCCGCGTATTGTTCGGCGCGAGAGATCGCATCGTTTCCGAACGTTATCTCCTCTCTGAAGGCAGTAAATTTTAAATGAATCGCTCCTTGTATCCCGATCGTGGGGGGTAGTTTATGATTTTTGTTTGTTTCTTCAGCGCTGACGCTGCGCCCTGATTTTTGACAGACAATTTTCTATATTACTGTGCGACTTTTTTGTCGGTTTCTTAACTAAAAAGGTTTATATTTTTAAAATAATTACTATATAATACTTAACATAACTCATAACTTAAACTTCAGAGTATTTAATAATAATATATCTATAATACTCACGATTTGATACAAATTTATTTTTCGTTCTTTCTTTCAAATACTTTTTGTTAATTGTAGAATTTTGAAGTTCTGGCACTATACCTAGCGGTAAAGCACAGTGCAATGCAAAAACAATGGCAACCATAAAATATCTTTAATTATTAGTAGAGATTTCAGATGGTAGATAGTTTCTAAATCCTACTTACTACACACAACTAGACTATATGTATATTGGCCTTACAGGTTTAACATACAGTTTTTGTAATGTAAAAAAAAACATATATATATATATATATAGTTTTCCAATTGAACCAATGTTTGGTTTTCCATCGATTGGTTCCAAGACTTGCCTATTATTCTACACATATACTTTTAATAAAATCTAATTCGATTCGAATTCCCAATGTTTAGTAAAACCTTCGCTAGTGTTTTCATATCGCTTGAATTTCACAATTCTTCGTTTATTTAATGTTTATATCTCTTGGGATTGTTTCTAGGTCGGCCACAGGGCAAGAGCAATACAGTATGTTATTCGCCAGAGATTTTTGTACTATGGTATACCAAGTTTTCGTATATTTTGATTATAAGAATCGATTTTTAATGTACAATAAAGTAATGTTAGTGATATTAATAAAAAAAATATATAGAGTTTAATACTACCACCGTTCATGTATAATCAGACCCGCGGGATTAGCTAATAAAAAGGAAATATTGAAATGAATTTAAATATTCTATAAGAAATTATATATTTTTAGTTTTATTGAGATTGTTTTGACATGTGTTTTGTGATATATATTTTCTACCTCATTATTTAATATATATATGGAAATATGTAACCTGGTGCACTTTTTTTTGTGATATATCATTTAATTAGGAAGGAGAAATTGGTGTTAAATATCGGGTGACAATTATTTACATGTTCTTAAACTCTAAATTTCCAATTTATCTATTTTGTTTAAAATTAGTAAATACCGTAATGATATTAGATTTATATACAATTGCGATTATCGCCATTTGTTTAATTTTTAATAAAGTATTTTTCATAATCAAAATCGTGCAGAAAGAATTGTATTGTATTTATGTGATATTACCTAATGATTCCTAGTCTGGTGAAGCTGTTAAGACCTTGCTAGGTCAATAGCGCAGTCAGTTCGAGAAGAAAAAAAAACCTAATGATTGTTTATTAAAAAAAGTGAATTTCACAACTTATTTTATTTAATACTAGCCGGTCCGGCAGACGTTGTCCCGCCCTGATTATAATAAAATCCTTGACAAATTATATACCAAAACGTTCCTCATGAATCACTTTATCCACTGGTGCAAACCACATGAAGATGCGTTCAGTAGTTTTTGAGTTTATCGCGAACAGACAGACAGACGCGGTAGGGGACTTTGTTTTATACTAATAGATTTTATAATAGATCACTTTAATGACGTTAGAACTAATGCAATTAGGAATACTGTTTATTTTTAATTGATTTTGTATAATAAATTCAGTATTCAGCTATATTATTCAACGTAACAAATAAACCATTCGCGCGAGTCCTCATGCTTTTAGCTAGTTTTAACCCAAGTCGTATAGAAAAAAAAAATTAAGTTGTGAATCTTTTAAATGTAAAATAAACATTTATTTCAAAATCTTATTTATAAGACCAGCTGTCGTCGTCGATTGATTTCGTTTGCGTGTTTTAAGATGTCCTGTAATTTTTTTTTATATAACAACCAAGTATTTTAAAAGTAAAACTAAAAATAATTGATTGATATATATCCAGTAGTTTTTTAGACGACAGACATCTATTTCATTCGCATACTATAAATTTCCCTGTTCTTCTCGGATGAGACTGAAATGCATTTACCTACCTACTTTTTCTCGTACCTTAACTCGAGCCGTCATTAAAATTACAATAACTTTTGATAGAGTGACTCGATTTTAATGAAACAAAGACTAAATGTCACTCGAAGATTTGCTTTATGCCTTTCTTGTTTGTTGTTTTACCATCAATCTAGTACTTAAGCAGTGACGCCTGCATAAACAGATAGGCAGACATCTCTAAAAATGATTGGTAAACCATTACTTATACCTAGACAGACATCTGCAACAGTTTTTTTCAACAAAAATCTAAAAAGTACAGTGTCACAGCCAAGTTAGATTTACATTGTTATTATGTGTATAGAGACTTACTGTTTCCATTTAGTTAGTGGTGTTTCGGCTGTCACTAAAGTGAATTTACGCGACCGGTAAGATATTCCGCATTCTTTTAAACATTTTCTCTATAAAGATTGAGTTAATCGCTCGCGTATCGTCCCACGTGCCGGCGTCTTAAGGCCAAGACTATTTGGAATTTTTATTGGCTTATTTATTAGAATATGCTTCCTCGTACACTGTATAAGATTGTAAAATTTATAAAACACCGATCGTTTCGATGTGTTATATAATTTAGTTATCTCTATTTCTAACTAGCTGATTACTTGTTGTTCTTGTGGAAATGGTTTTATTATTCTATGGAATTTATAGGATCAATGATTATTAAATGGAGTACTTGATTTAATAACAGTTTAATGTAGCGCGAAATTGCTCGTTACAGCGTATCATTTCAGTCAATACCTTATAAGACATCGTAGAATTAAAATGAAGCGCAATAAGAAAAAACAAATTGTTTGTGTAAAGATTCTTACGTAGTTCCCTATGACTTTGATGAACAGTAAATAACAAAGCGCCATAGATTGATCTAAATTGTTTAGATACTACTGACGTCACATTAATACATTGCACCTATAGTCGCTAGTCCTCAGTAATATTATAAATTCGAATATGAGTTTGTCACGCGATCACGCTTTAACTAATAAACCGTTTCATTTATGAAATTTTGCATATACGTTGTCAGGGCTATAGAAAAAGACATAGGGAGAATCACCCAGACAGGGACATCATCCAGAATTTTTGAAGTGAACATTTCTTTAGGCGTATGAAGCGGTATTTTTGGTAGACGATAAATTTGCAATTTCGCGTCATGACGTGCTACATCAGCATAACCGGCCGTATTGCCCTTGTGCGTCCTGTACCAAACTAGCCACACGTAGTATAAGAGGCCTGTGTACGTGTAATATTAAGATCTTGCAATCCATTATACGTTTGATTGATTAATATACTTTATAAAAATGTATATAATTATTGCTCTGAGTGCCAACAGATATGAAAACCACGCTAATGTTAATAACTTTAATAAACAAATTCCGATGTTTGAATGTTGTCATTCACTCCATAATTAATATGAAAATTCATTCAAAAGAGAACACAATTATTTCATTGTTTTAGTTTTCACTTCTTTCAGCAGTCCTTGTGACTGCCTCTACTTTTTTTATTCTTTATAGTCTTTATCATCTGATGTTAAATGACAATACGGTCTAAGATAGTAATCACGCTAAGGGGGGACTGGCTCTCAAGTGCAACTGCTTTAACACGCCAACAGGTGCTTGGCGATGCTGACAGGCTTTCAACTTGAGGGTGGTAACTAGCTAGGTGAGCCTAAAAAGCCCTACCAACAAACATTCTTCCCGAAAATCTACATTAAAGCGGACGAAACCAAATCAAATCAAAAACACTTTATTCAATTTAGGCCCTAAGAAGACACTTATGAACGTCAAAACTACCACCGGTTCGGAAAACAACCCAGCCATCGAGAAGAACCGGCAAGAAACTCGATCTGGTTTATCTTTTTAACAAATATATATAATATACTAGCGGGCACGGCAGACGTTGTCCCGCCCTGATTAAAAATAAATCCTTGACAAATTATATACCAAAACGTTCCTCATGAACCACTGTATCCACTGGTGAAAACCGCATGAAAATCCGTTCAGTAGTATTTGAGTTTATCGCGAACAGACAGACAGACAGACGCGGTAGGGGACTTTATTTTATACTATGTAATGATAATGATTAGGTAAATGTCACAAATGTTTTTAATGGATGCACAGAAATGAGTTAATTCCAGACATCACCATCGTTCACATATTGATCCACTCTGTAATAGCCTTTTGACACCAAAAGCCGCTTGACATGGCGCTTAAATTCGCAATCCGGCAAATCGGTAATATCCTTTGGGATTTTGTTGTATAGTCAAACATTATTTTCCAAAAAACTGTTACTGGTTTTACTAAGTCTAAAACCGCGGGTAACAGCCGGTAAAGTTATAAACATTTTGAAAACCTAGACGTATTTACTAATTTAAAGATATAATCTAGATTATTTTGTGCAAAACTGGGTGTGTCGAAACATACTGACATCCGCATTCCTTTAACGGGCGATATTATACCAGTTTGTACGGGTTGAAGACCGGACACGGTCGGGCTGCGATCCTTACCCGGCGTCATGTGCTATTGTGGCAGGATGTCTGGAATAACCGGCTGAGTCAGAGTTAGCTAGTCACTGCGCCGCCCACGGTCCTCGCGCGTAACGGTTCTGAAATCTAAAACATTTTACTATATTCTCGAGTCGATTTATTGAACTGCAGTCTGTTATTGCGACATCGGCATAAAATTCGTCGCGATCGTCAGAGCATTCAGCGAAGTTGATAAGTGACTTAATTATTGATAGAATTTTCTACATTTTTCGATTTTGATAAACAATAATCTAATGATAACGAAATGCGACCATGTACGTACCATAAAATGTACACAATATTACTGAGGAGTCAGAACAATAGGTAACTAAAACAATAACGAAAAATATTAAAAGGCTTGGCGCCATGCTCTTATCATCTTCTACTAAGATTTAATTTGATATAGAAGTAATTCTTTACGTAAATAAATAATGGTGCAAATATTAACCTTTCATTGTCACTAAATTTTTGTTTATGACTACTTTCTACGAGTATTTATATTCAGATGTATATTTATTTATTTATATTATGCTTATTTCAGTAATAATTAGCCAACCCTACCAAATAAATGACAAGGAGGATGTCCTCTATGATTTTATTGACGATTTTACCTTAACAACTGCCGCCACAAACTTCCACCACGACATATATAATTAAAACTTGTTTTATGATCTGACTATTTTTATTCAATAATTGTAAAATATAATGTTTTAAGTGACAACCCTATCTTTTTTTATGTGCACTGCCGTGTTTTAAATCTTTTAGTTAATCTAAGATATATATAGTACAAAAGATTTACAAGGCTACAAAATAGTTTAATGTTGATGTGTTTTATTTTTCAGTAAATTTCCTATAACTATCAATATATTTTTAAATACGTTACTCGAAATTACGATATGTATTCACATCCGACGTAAATCGACCCACGGGCGACACGTAATGTCTCTAAATGTATCGTTATATCTGTTTCTTTTATTTGTCGTTTCTATAAAAATGAATGGATCCACAAATTACTATTTTCAATGTCACGCCTCGTGAATTTAGATAGGTCGTGCCAAATTCTACAGATTCGATTTTTCTTTTTCAAGGTCCGTCAGATAAGTGGGAGTAGGTATATAGGTTAGTGGGTAATAACATCGGTGCGATAGTGTAAGATATAGGCCAGTTTAGCGATAAAAATTTATAAAAGATAATTTTTCTGACAACTTGTATACTAATCGTGTTTCTATGCAGTGTGTTGATATTTTTTTTTTATGTTATAGCAGACAAACGTACAGGTGGGTCACCTGATGTTAAGTGATCACCACCGTCGATAGACACTAACAAACACCAAGGGAGTCGAAAGTGCGTTGCCAGCCTGTGTTTGAGAGAAAGGTAGGGAGAGAGGAGAGGAAGGGGGAGGAGAGGTGAGGTGGGCCTCCGGCGCTCTCACTGCCGAACGAAACGCAACAGTGCAAGCACTGTTACTTCACGTCGGTTTTCTATGAGAGGGTGGTACTACCCCGGGCGATCCGACCCATTTATGCTGAAATCAATAATAGTTTCAGCGTGACTCTACCACCTAAGTCATTGATATGTTAATTATGGATTTTTTTAATACTATCTATGGCGCGCGGTTCTCACGCATTTAATTGGTTCTGCCTATGGAGTGTAGAGGTAAGGAGAACTAACTATCTCTGTGCATAAAAAAGTGTCCGTCGAAATTCGTTAAATTATGGCGGCGCTACAGAAGCAACAGGGTTCATTCTTGTTTAATTAATTCAACAAGTTTTATAAAATTGAAAACTCAAATCTTATCCTTTAGGTTATATTTATAAGATTATTTCGAATTATCCATAATATTCGCCTATTTAGATGGTCTTGGAACTCTTATTTAGTGCTAAGAGCTGGACACTTTCAATATGTTCCCCATATGGGATAGTTCTCCTACTTCTATCCTTTATAGTCCTGCCTACCAGCTCCGATAACCCGCGCTGTGCCACCCGGTACATCTGCACTACGAGTTTGTTTTCATTTAGCATTCTCCTTGACCTACATTTTGTATGGTAATTGCTCCACTCCCACAGATTGTAGCATGATGTTACATAATCTCTAACTGTCCTAAATGATTGCAATGTCCCGAATAATAATTATAGCTCTATTTTTTAAAAGAAAGAATTTTAGGGATGTACCAGTCGTATATTCGTAATTCGTATCATGTCACCCTGCAAGACTTAGTTATCTAAAACCTCCTTTGAATAAGAGTAGAATAAGTGCAGTCAGACACTAAAAGGTGTGTGGTTGACAATCGCACTCGTCATACCAAAATACTAAAGTAATATAAATCAAGGTGATTATTTGCAAGACATTACCTTCTCTTCAATTTAACAAAATGAAATTTTGATTAATTTACGACTCGTAAGTACAGAGGGTATGCGTTCGACGTATCGCTCGTATCTCAGTCTGCCAAACTGTTGTAAGTATTAAATCGCATCTATAAATAGTGCAACATTCATACATTGTGTGTAACGTTACATAGTCGCGTGTGCCAAGACGATTTGTACGCTATGCGACACCAGAAATACATCTTGATTCAATGCACTGCGACTATTGCGTAATTAATTACATTTCCCTTATCTGTTGACCGGAGTTGAAGTAAATGACATCTGAAACAAAACGACTACAAAGAGTTCGGATATAAAGAATGGTGATTTAAAGGCGAAATTACATTTGATGATTACGAAGAGGGTTTTTTTTTATGTTATCCGTTCTTAAAACTCATCACTAACTGTAAGGCATTAACTACAATATCGTTCAATCTAAACTGGCTAATAATATAAACGCGGACTGTCTGTGAGTTTGCCTGTTTGTTACGTTTTCACTGTTTTATTATTCGATCCATTATCATAAAATTATGCATACTCGTTCTTAGGGGTACAGAGAGGACATAGGGTACTTGTATATAGGTCAAATTTACATTAAAACAATCGGAGACGTGGGTAAAAGTTAGTGTGTAGATATTTGAACATATTTACACAATATCCACTTAGTTATTACAGTAACTAAATAATAATAACAAACGCGTGTGAAACCGAGTGCATAGCTTGTTGATATGTAAATCTACTTATCTCTGATCCAGTTTTACAATTGCAACTGTATGTAAATGAATTTATAAATGTATTTTACTGCATTTCGAAACCTATATTAAGATATAGTAATATTTATCTGCATATTAGTATCCGGGGGCTTACCGGAGAGCCCGCATCTTATTCAAACAGCGATTGACCCTGGACAGCTAGTTAATTATACTTTACGAGGAGGTGATTAACTTAGCATCTAACATAGTTGTGACTGCGCTTATGTCACTAGATTAATCAATTATTGTTAAAAAAAATTTCAATTTTGTTAGTTTCGCACGAAGGTATTTGGAATTAGCAATATAAAGGGAGAGGACGGATGATCCCAAGCTAATACGAGTCACTTCTCTTTTCCTCTACGCATTGCATGAGTATTATATAAAAAGTCACATAGATTTATCAGTCATGATTTATATGTAAGTCAGAAAGTCGTCGCAACTGACAAAATTATCAAACGATTTGATAGCAGACTCCTTAATCGAGCCCTCTACATAGAGCAGTAATTAACACAGACGTTTTCTAAAAGTAGATTCGTTTAAAAATCTATTATGATTTAACTTTTAAATATAGTGCGTTGACAGGCGATGCCTAAAATAGTAGTCGACGCTGCACATAGCTGATAGCATACGTCCTGGGCATCGATTGCGTCACGCGTAACGTCGGCGCCGGCGCCGCGTCTCTCATGTCGGTCACTGTGCCACCGGCGCACGCGCAGCCTCACGTGCCCATACATATTACGTTTCGTTCGAAGTGGTTATATGAAGCGAGATGATATTCTTATCTATATATCTTATCTTCTATATATAAATAGGCGAAGACAAAAGAGTTCAGTACCTACTACGGTCTTGCGTTTGTTAAACTATTTTCTCTATTTTTGGTATAATAGCAACTGAATACATTGTTTTTAATAAAAATTTGGGAATAGTTTTTTGTCCTATCTTCGGATACGCATATTGTTTAATTTCATTGTCCAATATTTTGAAATTATTACAACTGAAGATATTTGTAAATGTATTACTTTATGCGTATTCATATAAACAGACATATGTAATTGAAATGTCTTTTATTACTTATTCCAAGACACTTGCAACAATTTTTTTCACAAATGTCTAAAAAGTATAGACACGTTAGATTTACATTCTTATATGTATAGATAATTTTGCATATAATAATTTCTTATTAAGTTTATCAAACTTTGTAATGGATACTGTATTTTTTTAAATTTATGCTGCCAACAGTATGTTGACCAGTGTATCATAAGGTCTACATGTGTTTGTATAGAGCTTAAATACTTATGGCTTTGGACAGTCCAGGGGCTAATACAATATTAAAAAGTAATATCTCAGCTAAATTACTTTAATTCAACGGTAAATAAAAGATTCACTAACAATATTATTATAAATGCGAAAGTGAGTTTGGTTGTTTGTTTGTTTGTTACGATTTCATAACTTTACTACTGAATCGATCATTATGAAATATTGCATACATATTGACACCGGTACAGGGAGGGACATACTGCAGTTTTCATCCAGAAAAAAAAAACTATTGCCGAGGGAGACGTCAGCGAAGGCGAGAGCAAAAGCTAGTATCACAAAATTGGTGCACTTGGATTTTGAAGGTCATCGCTGAAATTATTACTAGATTATTTGTAGATATGTAGAAGTGATTTGGACCATCTACTTAAGTTTATTAAAGTATAAATTGTATGTATATAAATAGAGCAAAGTCGCGAACGGTTCCTACTTTCTTATAAACGGTGGATTTGTCCTATGTAATTTAATTTAACGCATATAAAAACCTATCAGTCCGAGCTGTATGTAGCCATAAAATTTCAACAAAATAATAAAGTCGACTTAAAAAAAAACTACTGTAAAATAATCACCAGAATGTCCTTGACAATAGTTCGGTACCTACCTAGCCTTGGTCTGTCATACGCCTACCGATATCTCAATCAGCCTATTCCTTTTTAAATTCAGTTTCAAATATATGTTTGTTTTAGACGTAATATATTCGAATATTTTATGTAAAATAAGTTGACAACCCTACGTTACCAGCCAGTTGGCTTCCGCAGTGAATGCTCTTATTTTTAAATGCATAATTGTTACATGAATGTAAATGAAATTCAGTATTTTTTTGAGACGTAATACCACAGAGTTATTCGACTTTGAATGTGACTTTCTGGAAAAATCGCTTATTTTTGTCATGGGTCATTGGGAAACTTTCCGCTTCATCGACCAGTTGACAGGGTATGGTACTATTGGATATGGTAGCCAGTTGTGAATCATGTTTATGCTGGAATGCGCGATAGGTGCGCTTTCTCTTCAAATATTGTTACAAGGGAGATATACTGCAATTTGGTGTTATAGATACATTCTTTGTGATTACATTAGAAGTTCCATAAATCTTTTATATATTTTTCATCAATACTGCTTATATACATAATATTAATGTGCTTAAAAAGTGATTACATTAAATATTTTCCGAGTCAACGAATGTATACTAAAATTTGGTGGGCTATAATGGTTTTTGTCAATTGAATATTCCACTGACCTAACCATTCGGCCACCACGATTTTTCGTTTCGCATCTATTTTGCTACCATTTTATTCTTACAGTTATTTTGTTAGATCTAAATCGTAAAAGACTTTTTTTATAACATATAGTTTTTTTATAAAAATATGTGAAAGATTTACTAGCCAAACAGAAAGATATTTTCATAAGATGTTCATTTGTCTTGTCAATATTTTCCCTGTTTAATATAGAGCGGGACAAGTCATACCTAAATGTAATAACGCATAGGAACATCTCACGACCACTCGTATGAACGAGGGTCAAGAAAGCTATTAGACGGCGCTGCGGTGCTCATTACAGATACGAAGGGGAGCAGAGAGGCGCCTGTGGTGACCATGAGTCTTCGACAATGTCTAGATTTATTATGTCTTATAACGTCTATATCTTTTTTTTTCTGTAAAATGTTATAATCATTCTTTCTAAATAACATTGTTATTTTTATGATAAATAAATCCGGTCTTTGATAGCCTTCTCTAACGTATTCCTAAAATAAATATCATATTTATATTTTAAATGTATTGGAATTTTTTTTTATATCGGTTCAGCAAAAATTTACTAGCGTGCTTATTGCAAATACAGCGCTATATATATAAATATACATATACCATATGTCGAAAATCATTCGCTAATAATTGTATATGGTATATATTATGCACAAGTATAGATGACGAAATACTAGGCGCCGCGTCGAAACGATGCGAGCCATTAACTGGTCTTGTCGCTGTATATTGGCACTTTTCGATTATGAGAGCAGGACTGTATGATATTAAATTTTAATGCAGTGCCACGTGCACACACAATAACTTAAAATTGTGCTTAATAAATAAGAACTTTTTTATATACGTTATGAATTTTTAATACCGAGATGACTAGACGATTGTTAAACTTTTATTGTGCAATTAATGTAATACACAATTAATTATAACTTCCTCTTAATGAATTAAAAACGTTAATTGTGAAGTTTCATAATGCTCTACAGATAATTTAATATGCAAATGAATGTATAAACACAGAATTAAATTACTTCTTTATTTATACTATATTTTATTATGCAAACACGCAGCAAAAACTTCAATTTTAATTCTCAGATATATATATTTTTTATTTTAAATAAGTATGAATGACCTCTTGTCTATAATAAACGAGCAAAAACTATACTTGTTTTAGAGTGAACACTTCGTTAATTATATTAAGATTATTGTGGAGGAGGATTTTAGGTATTTGAAATTAAACTTATTAAATAAACTAATTATGAAACTAATGTATACAGATGTTTGTAGACTTTATCGTTTGTTTTTGTATCAAAATTCACCATCTCATTTTTAATTTAGCTGATCGTAACAGACGAACGTTACCAATGCGTTATTGCGATATCTCTCCCTTTTTTTACAGAACAGCTGACTGAAGTCCAATCGATTTTATCGCAACTCGCTCACAGAATTACTACGAAATGAATCGGCCGGCATATGTTTTATTCCAGGAAAGAGGTCAAGCGCATATGAAAGGTTATCAGTGGTAAGATAGTATAATTATATTCAAAAATGCTATATGTACCTGAGATTGATAAGCTTCTATACTGTTTAATCGATCGTAGTGAAAGTTGGTACAGTTTTTTTTTTCATGGCGACGTTTTTGTTGTATTACTAGCGGGTCCGGCGGACATTATCCTGCCTTAAATAAATATAATCCTATCATTCAACTGCAGCGCCACCTACCGTGCCCAATTGTGAATTTCAACAATTCTTAAATCCACCTGAACACTTTAAAAAAATTTCATCCAAATCTGTCCAACCGTTTCGGAGGAGTTCAGTCACATACACACGGATAGAAGAATTATACTATAAAGATAATTCGAGTTTCCATAACACAATAAATATTCAAAAAACAGTGTAATGTATCAGTGTACACACACGCGGAGAAAATGAAACTTCTTTGTTTTATTTGTATTAAATTATATTTATACGTATATATAGGAGAATGCTTATAAATTATATACTATACGGAATCTCGTAGTATAAATTCTTAACTATACTTTTACTCATTTTCGTATACTACCAGACCCAAACAGACTTATTCATACCTATCTTAACGCGTAACGATAATTTTTCCCTACCGTGCCATAACAAGTTGCACTACTTCAATAAATCAAAATTACAAGTATCCGTAGATTTCCTAAACGCGCGTGCGGAAGGTCTCATGTAAAAACAAAACATGGGCATCGTAATAGCAAGGGCGGAAGAGAACATGAGCAATTGGCAGATGTAATATTCTTGGGCTGGACGAGTGATATGTCGCCGCGTCGACATTGGAGGGGAAAGGCAACGATTCCATACGGGTTAGCTTTATGACGTCTCGTATATTCCACACCCACATAATATTAAATAGAGAAAAATTGCTTTCGAACAGAATTGTGACGGCAACATTTAACCCTTAAGATTTCGATATTTGGATGCCGTTGGTTTACAAATCTATCTATAAATGTATAAAAATCCAGCGTCATCATGTTTGCCCATGATGAACTCTGAAATTACTTAACCGATCTTCATGAAAGTTGGCATTTATATATAATTTGGTCCAACTTGAGAGATAGACTTGACTTCAAATGAAATTATTATCAATGTTGATTATTGTTTTTACTTGTAAGTTTCATTAGTTACGAATAGATGGCGTTTTAAATTAGTTTGTTGACAGAAAACTCTAGGACCGACTGTCATAGATATCTCATAGATGGCGACACGTTTTCATTTTGAATTTCTTTTTCATAATAACTGAGCCACAGCAACGCGTGGCGTCCGCGTCCGTTAGTAAGCTTACGTATTAAATAATTGACCAGTAAAAAATCAATATGATGTTCGCAGGTCCGAACCCGCGAACCAATGAATTTTTAGGAATTCATCTACGTTTACTAATCTATATCGGCAACACTATCTGCGGCCGGCTAAGGAAAACATCGTCAGGTAATCTGAACTTCAGAAATGTTCTTGTAATACCACCGTATGTGGAAACAATATAGATCTATGGATTTCTCGAAAATTGTAATTGCCAATATGTCGTGGACTGGCTTGGTGTATATTTATGCCCATATTTGATTTTTTTACGTGAGAAATTTCTGTACAGGATACCCAACCTTCGCCGGACAGCAGTGTGGTGTGGGTAATAGCGGACTTTAGAATAACATAGGTTACTGTTCATTCTGAATATATATATTTTTTTACTATTTATAGGGTGCAAACAAACAAGCGGGTCACCTGATGGTAAGTGATCACCGCCGTCCATAGATACTAGATAGATGCCGCCTTTTAAACGAGATGGGCCTCCGGCGCTCTCGCTGACCGAAAGAAACGCAACAATGCAAGCACTGCTACTTCACGTGGGTGTTTCTGTGGGTCGGGTGTTAGTACCCCGGGCGAGCCGGGCCCATTCATGCTGAAACCAGTAATAGCTTCAGCGTGGCTCTACCACCTACAAAAATGAAGTGAAATAGCGGGAAAAAGCATTCATTTTTGTATTAACAAATCTATTACTATCTGCACTAAATAAAAATTCTGTAAGGTACTAAATTAATTATATTGAATTTAATTTTGTTAATTTTGGAATGAATTTCATATTGGAGTTTTAAGCCCTTCACGGTGACGTCTCAATAAATTGTTTCCATTTTAAAGCCGGCCGCTTTCTAATCTATTTGAAACATCTTCCACCCTCCAAACTGTCATTACCAGGCGATCTAAGATACCCCGATCCGATAAACGTACAACAAATTGCTTTATGTCATCACTTAATGTAATCTTTCGATTGATCATGCGGTTTACTATTTTATATATTTTTTTAAATCAGGGTGTGTCGTAGAAATACACAATAGAAGTGAAACTTTTATATTACTGGGAAATATTTTTATTTTTCATCAATCACTTTTGAATAACATAGATTGTGTTGAGAGATCGCCACGTTGCCTGAACGCAGTACACGCAATCACGGACAACGAGAAAGAAAGAAAATGAGAAGAGCGTATGTCTCACTCTTGTCCTACATTGATACTTGATACATCAGAGGGCCAGCGAGACACTGCTTTCACTCTACCCGACACGGTGTTAACCCGCATCACTTTTCTTCACACAAAAAAGTTGCGGATCAGAATTTCAAAGTCCTTCTAGAAGAACTTTTACCTCAAAACAAAATATGTACAGGCAGAAGTTGATGTTATTGAAACCATTAATTTATACATTTTTAGTATTTCTTTCGTAATAAAATTGATTCGTAATAGATAGATATTATTTGTTAATTCCTTCACACACGTTGTTTGTATTTAAATATGTAATTCAAATATTACACACATTTATTGAATAAGACATACAATACTTTATAAAGAAAACAAATGCTAAACATCTTCATCAGTAAAATCCAGCATTCATTATTAGTTTAAGAAACAACTGTGGCACTTAACACCGAATACAATATCTCGGGTATCTACAGTTTAATATCGTTTTGTCTGTGGTCCGACCTCCTCGAGGGCATACTCCACCACGAAGTTTTGACTTATATTGGATCAAGTTATGCGAGAGTGTGTATTTTGTTTTATACTGTAATCTGTGCTGATATTATAACGTAGTATATACAAATTTACCTATATACTTTACCTAATAAAATATGCCTATGTATTGAGAAAGCATTTATTATGTGAGCGGAAAAATTATTATATAAAATGTAGCTAAGAAAATACGTTAAACGAAATCAAAGTAGTAGTGCCGATGCGCCTTGTGTTGTAATAACTCACTAAAGATTTGTAGAGAGAAATTTCTAGAAGTAATGATAACATTCTGAAAATTCATTCACTGTTAAAAACATACGTTATTCTTATGTGGTGCAGGATAAATTGTGATTTTAATAAGGTTTATGTTGTATTTAACTCGAAAGATATAGAGAGTAGTTGTTAATTTAATTTAAAATTTTAAAAATATATGTACTTATTTTGCTTAGAGATTCTTATACTTGTCGGTTGGATGAAAATATTGGCTGCTTCACTCAATTTACATTCAGACTAGCTTCTGTCTGCGACTTCGCTCGCATTAGTGTAGATAAGACCTACCCCTTGGAAAAAGTCCTTTTACTTGAGGGGAAGAAAATGACTCTATGTCCTTTCTTGTATGTCTGACAAGGTGTATGCAAAATTTCGTGATACTGAGTAGAATAGCTAAAGCATGAAATCGTAACAAACAAATGCATAATCGCCTGTATAATCATTACATACTATAAAACAAAATCTACGGCCGCGTCTGTCTGTCTGTTCGCGATAAGCTCGAAACTACTAAACGGATATTCACGTGGTTTTCACCACTAGATAAACTAATTCATAAGAAAGGTTTTGGTATATAATTTATCGAGGATTTTTTTTATAATCTAGGCGGGACAACGTCCGCTAGTGTTAGTTAAGATGAGGATGTTTGAATTTTCTTGACACGTTAGAACAAGATTTTTATGCTTTGTGCTCTTAATATATGTGCTATAATACGTTATACACATACTGAAAAGTAGAATTGAGTTTTTCAACAATGATCAAAACTAATGAAGTTAGAGAGTATAAAATTAAAATTACGTATTTACACTGGGTCGAGTTTGCATAACGACGTCCATTTATGATATACATAGGTTTTGCAACAAAGTGGCGGAGTCTCCGAAGTTTCTGCTTTTAAACGTTAAAGTTTCATTAAAATTTGTGAAAGGCTTTCCCACCCTCGTTTCCGATTACTGCGAGTTAGTGGTTTTCTTTACTCGAGTTTGACTATAAATACTTCTGTTTTCTCAGAAATTAATAACGAGGTTTATTAAGAAAAACAATTGTAATGTGCAAGTACTTTTAGTGGCGTGATCTCTTAAGATTTGGGAATAACTAAATAATGGAGTGAAAAGGCATTCAAGAAAAAAACGGCTATTGCCAATTTACTATTAAAAAATATTTGCTCCATTGTTAAGTTTTTCAGTGAAATATCACACAAATTATATATCTTTTGGTTATTTGGACTCCCTAGGAATTAAATAAAAACATTACGTCTACTTATACTCGCTGACTAATATTATAAAATAGTTTTTGCCTTAGAATATCGACTTAACAAGAAATTAAAACATTTCATTTACATTTCTCTGTCGCGTAACAAATGATTAATTATTATTTACTATAAGAAAATAAAACTTTTCAATTGTTACATTTAAACACCATAGTGAAATATGGGCATGAAATATCATTCGGTTAAAAACACATCAAGGGAAAACCATTGCTGATTATATACGTTTAATTATAATGTTACCTATTTCAACCAACGAGGGAAAACCAGAACGCGCGCACTTATCTGCTTATACCTATGCGAACGATAGGGCTTTCATGTTGCTACCTACAAATCCTTAGGTACTGAATGTTTTCTGTCTGTTTTTTCCGTCGTTTTCTTTCTCTTTTCCACTTAAGTAAGATCGGCACAATATGTTTTCTGCTCCTGTATCTGTTCACCTTGACGTTACATAGGCTTAGATGACAGCGTGTTCGGATACCTCGTCGATGGACGTAGGTTCGAATCCTTGCAGCTGAGTCTGAACTATCGGTGAAGGATACCATCGTGCTGAAACTATTTTTCTAAATCCGTCTGGCTAGCTACCACCCTCAAGTTGACAAATCTGTTGAAATGCTTGTACCAAAAACGAATTTAACTGTATATGTGTATAGAAATATGTTGTACTATGTTATGTTTAATGAAAAGATAAAACAGATCGAGTCTCTTGCCGGTTCTTCTCGATGATTGGGTTGTTTTCGGCACAGGTGGTGGTAGTTTTCACGTTTATAAGTGCCTGCTCAGCGCCTCAATTGAATAAATAATTTGTTGCACCTGCAAGCACCTGTTGGTGTGTTTTAGCTGCTGCACTTAACAGCCAGCCCCCCTGTAGGTGTAGCGTGTTTACCGTCTTAGATCACATCGTTATTTAACATTGAATAAGATAGTGGTGAAACACTAAAATCTATAAGTATGTAGAATAGAAACATATGGGTATTTTGATATAACTGTCTATCTAGTTAATGTTAGAATTTCAGCGTTAAAAATCTTTGACCTATTTGTTCCACAACTTGCAACAAAAGTAATGAATGACAGATCATTATAAATGTAGTATATTAGGACTATTCTTCATCAGCCTTTTTGGCCGTTCTGAATTAAGCCGTAAGTCCGAGTTTGCGCGTAATATAGTCGAAAGTTTTATACAAAACAAAGTTAAAATATCATCATAGAAATATAAAATTGACATTTATTTATCCTTAAGTTGTACATACATAATTTGGTAGGTGGTAGAGCCACGCTGAAGCTATTACTGGTTTCAGCATGAATGGGTCAGCTCGCCCGGCGTAGTACCACCCTCTCACAGAAAACCGACGTCAAGTAACAGTGCTTGCATTATGTTCGATCAGTGAGAGCGCCGGAGGACCACCTCCCTTTCCCTCCCTTCTCCCTCCTTCCCTCTAAACACAGGCTGTCAACGCACTTGCGACTCCTCCCCTGATGTTGCTAGTGTCTATGGACGGCGGTGATCACTTAACATCAGGTGACCCGCCCGTTCGTTTGCCTCCTATGATATATATGATATATATATATATATATATACAGTGGCGGTCGTATATTTAGAAACACTACCAACGGTCCTTGACATTATGTAAGATACTTCACCGCAATCGTTTTTATTTTAAAATTAAACAATAAATATGACAGCAATATGTTCAACAATTTATCATTTATTAGAAAAACAATATAAATCCCACACATCAGTGCAGTTTCAATATTACATTACGGACAAACATTTAAATCAGTTTTAAGGTATAAACAATTATGGTCAACTAATTAGAAACAACAACAAAAAAGTATAAAAAACAATATTTTTTTAAGTATTTGTAATTAGTATTGTTATTTACGAAATAGCTACTATCCACAGCCTACCAATAGTTATAATTAATATTTAGTGGCGCATCCCTTATTTTCAATAACAGCACTGCAACGACGTGGACATTGATTCAATCAATTTCATACATTTTTCTAGTGAGACTAAATTCCACGCTTCAACAAATGCTTCATATAGTTCGTTTTGTTGTCTGGTGTTACGTTTGTTTGAGACTTTCTTTTTAACAATATACCAGAGATTTTCTATCGGGTTTAAATCCGGACTATTTGCTGGCCAATCTAAAACGGATATACGCTGTTCGCTAAGGAAACATTGTACGCTATTGGCCGTGTGTTTAGGGTCATTGTCATGCTAAAAGATCCAGGTTACAGGCAAATGATCGTCCGAGTAGGGAATCATTGTGTGCTCTAAGATATTTTTGTATTGCCATTGGTCCATTGTACCACCTTCAATCTTCCGAACGGGTCCAACTCCACATCCGGCAAAACACCCCCAAACTTTAATGTTACCGCCACCGTGTTTGACTATACTCCTTGTGTATTTATAATTAAAAGCACTGTTTACAGGACGTCTAACATAGCGCTTTCCATCGGAATTTACCATATTTATTTTTGTTTCATCTGAAAACAACCCTTTATTCCATTCTCGTACAGTGTAATTAACATATTTTTAGCGAATAATAATCGCTTCTCTCGGTCTTGCTTGATAAGAAGCGGTACCTTTCGAGAGATTCTTCCAAACAATTTAGCTACCACTAATCTTCGGCTTATCAGTCTTGACGAGATGTTTCTCGGGATATCAGGCGAAAAAACTTAATTTTTAATCTGGTTGGAGCCTTTAATTGTGTCTTTTTTAGCAATACGAACGATTAGCGGATCTTCTCTGGGAGAGGTTTTTCTTTGCCGAGCCCTTCTAAGAACATTCTCAACAGTTCCATGTGTTTTATAATGATCAATTGCATTAAAATCTTTCTTAACAGAACAATTTACATGCTCAGCTATTCTTCTGTACGCCCACTTATGATCTATATGTAAATTAACAATTATTTGCCTAGTTGACGCGTCACAATTTTTATTTTTGTCCATTTTGAATAAAATAAAATTCAGATTAAATTTTGAGTTGTCGCCAAAATAATAGAAAAAGCCGAGAAAGAAATGTTATTCTCCAATTTAAAAAAAAACGAGTTATGGATGCTTTTTTAAAATGTTTCAAATTAAGCGTCTAAGCGGCCAATAACAGAAAATAAACTCCTACATGTGTAAGACTCATTTTGTAATTAATAGTAAGATATCTTTTATATTTTAAACATTTAATAATAATATATAACTAAATTTGTGTTCTACGCAACAATGTTTAGAGCATTCAAAAAGTTAGGCGCGGGCTGTACATATTTATAACTGCAATTAAATTGTAGTTTTGTACTAAGTTCGAATACATTTATGTAATGTATTATGTAAAACGTTAGGTATGTATTTGTACGTACGCTATCGGTTTTAGGAGTTTCCCGTGTACAGCGTTACGTTTCGGTAACGCGTAAAAACGTTCGTCGTAAGGTTTATTTTTATTTTAACGTACGTTTTACTATGTTTTACTATCACTGGATTTATATCCGTCACGTATTTCAACATACCCTCCACAGTTGATATGTGGACAGTAGTTTAACATTTTTCTTATTTTCTTTCACAATTTGCATCACTTTCAAAAAGGTGCTATTGTCTAGCGGTTAATGTTTTCAAAACCACGCAAGTTGCATATTTTATTCTTGCTAAGTAGGACTAAACTTGTAGAGTTTTTGGCGGGATCATGGAATGTCATGTAGTGGATTTTTTAGTTTATTCATAATCTTGTGTTACTTGACTCTATATTTTGCAATATTTATGGCATTTTAAGTTCGGTTATTGTGCATAAGTGAAGTGGATGGAAAATAATGCCACGGAATATGGATTCTGATATGCCACAAAATTTCCCTGGAAAGTTCTAACAAGTGGGCCTCCATATTGTTAGTTCATTGAAATGATCATAATTATAAGAATTTTGCTTGTAAAAAAAAAAAAACTTGTAGTCATTTGTTTATTTATTTATTTAATTCTCTGTTACTAAAACCTAAAGTTGGTTTTCTGTACATTGCAATAGTTTCTTTGTTTCTGTAGCCTTAGTTAAAATTTTCGAGCAGTTGGTTTTCTGTTTCAAGTGCACTATGCATTACATAGTCTAATGAAGGTATCTATATATATAAAGCGCCAAGGACTTGCCCTACCACATCAGTTTATATAGCCGGCGCGTTGTCGGCAACAACGGTACTGTATGATTTACGTACTTTTAATTTAACGTTCGGTTCAAGTGTTAAACTTTAAAGTTTTAACATATTCTCGTTTCTTTAGTTTTAAGGTCATTTGAATTCTAGAGTTTCTACAATGTTCGTGTGCCTATTGTGGTTTTCCATCGGCATATCAAGGGTCGTCCTATTTTAACCCACTCTATAACTTCTTAAGGGCATGGATTATCAAAAGTCTTTTTCTTAATCATCATCTTATAATCTACACTAATCATTACATAGTATAAAACAAAGTCCCCTACCGCGTCTGTCTGTCTGTCTGTTCGCGATAAACTCAAAAAGTACTGAACGGATCTTCATGCGGTTTTAACCAATGAATAAAGTAATTCATAAGGAAGGTTTTAGTTAATATATATATATATATATATATATATATATAAGTAATATAATTTGCCAAGAATTTTTTTTTAAATTAAGAGCGGGACAACGTCTGCCGGGCCCGCTAGTATTATAAATATGAAAGTGAGATTGTTTGTTCGCTTGTTATGCTTTCACGCTTAACTACACAACCGATTACCGTGAAATTATGCATAAACATTGTCACGGGTACAGAAAAGAACATAGGATACCTTTTATCACGAAAAAAAAAATACAGTTCCCGAGGTAATATATAATATAAATAATCCTGTGCAAAATTTCATGCTTCAAGATCTACTGGTTGAAGTTGTTTGTTGTATATGAGTAATATTTGACAATTTTGCTAACTCTTCTTCTTTTTCTTCTATAAGACTGATTATAAACATGTTGCCACAACCGCCACAAAAACTAAAGTTAAGATCAGTTCAATCTTCCATCTAATACGATTATTATCAGCCAGTTTTATCGTCCGTCTATTGCTAATGTGCATTTTATTAGATCGAGAAAAGACGCTTCTTGAACCGCCATGAGTTGTCACTACCGTGGTTTGATTCGTGGATTGTTTGTTATATTTCCAAAGACCGTTAAAAAGATATTAAATCAGTTTTAGCAGATTGCTCTTCTATCACTTCGTATAGCAAGTATAGAAATTATGCATCAGAGCAAGATATCTCTTAAACATACGCTGTTAGTTTGCTACTTGTACTAATCTATAAAAACCTTGACATGGAACGCCTGTGGAACATAAACGAAAATATATTTTAAACCATATTGAACGTTAAACCGCATCGTGCTTTTTGTATTACCTCTGCGGCAATGGTACAGTAATAACACAAGTTTTGTAGACCAAGTACAAATCATTCATGAAATGTGTTGAGTTATTTGATTTACAACTGGTTTGATGTTTACATTAGTTTATTGCGTCCAAGGTGTATTACACTGGGGCTTTAATGTATAGAAAATGTGAATTCGATGTAATTCACTAAATCATAATGATCAATGCTGTCACTACATCTAACTCACTTATTGACAAGCATTTGACTTAACAGGTTTAAAATTCTTAGCCATAATATATTTACATAACTAATGCTTTATAAAAATGATATGAAACAAATGATAATGATGAATTGTTCCCTGAATTTGTAACAGAAAATGTTTTAAAATCTGTTTACATGTAACAGTGTACCCATTGCGAACGTGATGTCGTGTGGCGGTATTGAATAAATAAAGTCTTGATTTAAGCCCTCAGCTTTGTTCAGTATTCACGGGGGACATATTTGTCAAATTGCTTCACGAACCATGGACGCGTTTCGCTGTCGCTATCTCTGCTAGACGAGCAGACCTCTGTTTACTTTGTACTGCTAAATGATTGTTGATCTCTCAAAGGGCATATTTGAAATCTGTTGAATGTGTCACGTCAACTTATCTTCAAATGAAAGCAAAATTTGCGAGCAGGTTGATAATTTTCTTGTTCTTTTGTTTTGTACTTGATTTCTGTTGGCGATGATATTTTTGGTTATTAACAAAAATGGTTCCGAAGATTTTCCTTGACAGCTAACTAAGTAAGAATTGATAACATTTTATATAGGTCTTAAACTAAAGAGTCTTGGAATCGTATAGCATATCTAAATGTTATCTACCATGAAATAAATTAACTTAATACATAATCGGTAGCAAATGATGATACTGTGGAGTTTAATAGAATGCTAAGAGTTCCATCAACCGTTTCTTGCAAGTGTAATAGTATGTCTTTCATCTTCTGACGCTCGACAATTATTTTCCAGCGTTTCCAAGTAGTTGCAATGTAGTCAATCTCCACACTTCAATAAATCGTGTCGGCTCGCTGGCTGTATCTGGAAAAAGGGTACTTGCCATTTTGGGGGCAAAATATTATCGGAGACATATTCTGCTCAAAGACAGCCTTGGCGGTGAAGGCAATGTACCGCAGATATACGCGTGAAATGGGAATTTGCTGATGTAGCGAGATAGCATAGCAATGTGGATAGACCTTGGGCGACGGTAAAAGCTTTAAGAAAACGTCGCATCCGCTACATATGATGTTCAAATTCTTTAACGTTCAAATTCTTCTATAACCGTTTATAGCCATCTTCGTTGCTTCGGAATTAGAAGAGAGAGGACGAGAGTGTGCACCTTTTTTGTATGTATATTTGTACACTATAATATATCCTGCGCATCGGACTGCTTTAGAATAATGGACTCCTAAGCTTAAAGCCATGTGGCGATGCTTGTGTCTTTGTCATACAAATTATAAATCTATACATATAATATGAATGTATGTAAATATAACGTATATGAAGTTTTTAGCTTTTTGGAAAAAAAAATGTTGCAGATGTCTTGGTATAAGTAATAATAAATACATCTCAATCATTTTTAGAAATGTCTGTCTGTCTGTTTGTTTGAACTCGCATCACTGCTAAAGTACAGCGTTCACGACAAAACCTCATCAAGAAAAAAAATGAGTGCGTGTAACCCTCACACGCGATTGAAGTAAAACTTTTTAAATGTTTTTCAATTTGTCAATAATAGTTTATAAAAAATCAATCAAAAATATTTGGAAAAGTAAAATAAAAAAAAAAATAACATTAAATCGAATAATAATAAAAATCATACAATAGAATTAATTATGTATATATGGACGCGCGATCGTCCTGTCATCTGGTTCCAATGTAAGTAAGTAACAAATTAAATCAAGGCTTCATTATCTGTAGTGCCATCTATCAGCTAATTCGGAACATAAATAACATAGGAAATATTATCAGCAACTCTTTGTTTACTTAATTTACTTTAGTAAATAAAATAT
This sequence comes from Antheraea yamamai, assembly GCA_036509395.1. Lineage (NCBI taxonomy): Eukaryota > Metazoa > Arthropoda > Insecta > Lepidoptera > Saturniidae > Antheraea > Antheraea yamamai. The sequence goes on along the minus strand of AP028434.1, from coordinate 17,428,239 downwards.
AGAAAAGTACGAACAGATTACTATGATAAGTAACGAATAAAATTAGTTATGATTTAATAGAAGTTTTGGTTATGTTTAATTATTATCTAACCGGATGGTACAGAAACGTGACGCCATTTTGCCGTAACGGACTTCCGTTGCATTGTCGTCCAGTTACCTCCTAGTCGCGCCCAAAGAAGTTTTACTTCAAAAAGCATATCCTCGAGTAACATTTAGTCTTGATTTAATTAAAATCGGTCCACTCTTATCAAAAGTTATTGTAATTTTAATGACGACGCGACTTAAGTAGCAGAGGAAAGTAGATAAGTAAATGCACTTAATACACTCGAATGATTTGATTAGTCACTGTTTTTTTTTACATTAAGTTTAACATGGTCGGAGTCGCGGGCTAGTTAGTATAAAATAAATAAAAAAAAAAACGTTTCTTAGAATAACTTAAAAACGGTTTTTAATTTAGACACTTTCTTTGGTCTATATTTCAACCACAAACGTAATTAATTGTATTAACGTATCATAATAGAACGTTTGTACAATTTTGCACGCAATCGAATGATTTTCAGGAATGTTACGGGTCCAATCAACCCACAACAGTTGTTCGAAGCATAAAAATATGTATTAACCGCATTCTGTTGCGATTGTGGACGAGGAAAATTGACGACTTCCTTGTAAAGTAGACGCGGTGTACGTTATAACACACCGCTGTGAATAGTTTTATGCGATAGTTATTGTCTTACATTGTAAGTGGTTATGATGAAATGGTATTCTGAATTCTTTAAAACCATTATCAGCTGCAATTTTTTTAATAGTTCATTTTTTAGTTGTTAATTCTAATAGCCCATGACGTAGACGTACGTTGTATAAGAATGTTACTTTTTTAGGATTTTGTAAGGTTGCAATGAATATTGAAAGGGACTGTACTTAGAACGCTTAATCGGTATGAAGAATTTTAATGTCAGACAAGTATTAGAGTTAGAGTTCTTGTTTTATAGTAACACGGTATTCAAGTTTTACAATTATACATTACCTACACTGATGACAATTTGTTATCAAGATTCTATTAGTTTAATGCATCTGACAAACTGCAGCCTTTTTATGTTTTATGTATTCCCATTTTCGATTACATCTTAATTTAACATAAGGTAAATAAAAAAAAATAGGGTGTGTCGTAAATACACATGATAGAAGTGAAACGTCTGTTTACAGGGAAACATTTTAATTATAAAAATACAACAGAAAGCCAGCGTCATACCGTGTTCCTGGGCGGTCACTCATCTAAGTACTGGCCGCGTCCTACGTTGCTTAACTTCGGTGATCGGACGAGAACCGGTGCTTACAACACTCTACCCGAAACAGTGTTTACCACCACCACTTTTCGTCACACAAAAATTTGCGGATCAAAACTTCAAAGCCCTATAAGAAGTTTAACTTTGACAAAAACCTTTGAAAAATTGCAATCAATGATATATGCATACGGCGATTTACTAAGACACTGATAGTTTTTGTATTATCCAAAAACCCGTCATAGTGACTATGGAATATTAGCATTATAGGATCCGGTACTCTTCTCCAGTCTCATATCACGATCAGATAAACCTATGCTAAGCTAAGGTTGCTAAGTATATATACTGTATATATACCTACTGAAAAACTACCGCGTTCAACAATCATTCTGAATGAGAATAGTTAAAAAAAAACAATTATTATACGGTATAAAGGCACAAACAAACGTTTAACTAGTCGTTCATTATTCGAAATTGTGGTCATAAAAAATATATATAAGTTAACTGTAAATGACAATGGTGGCGTCAGGTTCACACGGGCCGTTTTGTTTGGTTACCACGCGTGTAGCGGCCCGCGCCCGCGGCAAATTGCGGCACATTATCGCGTCGCGCCGCGCTGTGTGTAGCGACCGGAGCCACATTAATCATTGTAAACGCCAGGAAAATAGTATAATGGTTGCTAAATCCACTACTTATCGGCTGTCGGCCGGCTCTTGCTCTAGTTTTACACGGTACAAGTTATAGGCGATTCTCGGTGGTTAATATATTAATCATAACACTTTATTTAAGATAATAATAATAAACTGTTTATTGCACACCGTAAAAATATACAAAAAATAAACGGAAATTTACAGTATACGTGTACAATTAATTAGGCGGCATCGCTTAGGCGATCTATGATAGGCGAACCTTAGCATATTTATTTAAAAAATACTTGGTGGCAATACAAAATACAGAGAGTACAGACAAAAATAAATATACAAATAATGCAGTAAACAGCTTACGTCAGACCAACGAGAGGTAATATCGGTGAACACATTTCTTATGTGTATCCATATTATAGGAAATTGTTAGTGCACAAATTCTCAACATAGTGGTAGTATTAGTAACTGTGTTACATAATTATTTATTGAATTAACTACGTATAATTGATGGTGACAGTAATTGGTAAAGTGAATAAAACCTAAATAAAAATAAGAGAAAAGATACATACAGGTGTTTGAATTTTGCTTTACCGTTAGTAAGTACGTTTTCGATATGGTTCAAAATACTACATTTTCTATATATTTTTAACTCGAATTATGTTATTATCGCTTCAGTTTTTGTGGTGGAACATACGAAGTCATTCTTTATTCTAGATGCGCCCCTCGAAAGAGGACGAGTGACAAATGATGTACAATATTGGAAAAAAGCACCCGGCTATTGTCACCAGCGCGACACGACGCGGCTCGGGGCCTCGGCCATAACCGAAAATCACTGTTTGTTCTTTAATAGCATAATGGACGTGTTTTTTTCCTACGTCGTAACGGCGTTCATACTTTTATGCATTTTTATTAGATTCATTAATTAAATATTTTTTAGGAAAAATAAATGTATAGTTCTGTTTGGGATATCATTTCTTTATTTTTACTTTAGCTCAACTTTTTTTTACATCGTCATGTATGTAATAGTATCTATGTAATATTGGTGATAAATAACACCGAAGGGAATAATCAAATCAACTCACATATCATTATTTAATTTAGGCTCTAATGAGCGTTAAAACTACCACCGGTTCGGAAAACAACTCAGTTATCGAGAAGAACCGGCAAGAAACTCAATGCGGTCTATCTTTTAATCATAGATACATATTTTTACAACGTAGCTTATATATTTATTTACATTCGTTTTTGGCGGATGCGCAGAGATCGGCGTCATTTCCAGACATCATCATCATTCACATATTGATCCACTATATAATGAATTCTGAGCTAATGAATAATAGCCTTTGGTATTTAATGACCTTTGTATACCATCATATGCATTTATGTTTCGTTCGATTTGCTATTAAAACGTGCTATCCACTAATGCTAAACTATGCTAAATGCTAAACAAACAGGTAAATATAATAGACGAATGCTTAAATAAATGTAGGTAATAGTATTGTATGACGTCTCAAAGGAATAAATGTGTATTCTCTATATTAAAGAAACATTCGCTCCGATTCACAGAACATATTATCTGAAATGTTTTTATGGTCTACGCCGAAAAAGGGCAAAAGGGCTGACAAAAAAAAAACCTCCAGCCGAACCGGTATCCGTCTTTTACATTGGCACCTGCCACTTACGTAAAATTTAGATAAAGACACTAACGCCATTTCATACAGATAAAGGTGTACATAATAAAGGCAAGATTTCCTGTTTCACTTTATGCTCTCGGGTAAAACCTGTAGAGTTCAAATAGATTGATAATGTTCACGATTTGCGTGGAGTTCCCATTGCACATAGAGTTAAGACTTTTTTTAAAGATTTCTATATTTTTTTCATGTGTCTTTTTTGTGGCGTTAATGGGTCTGACAAACTGATTATGTTTGGACTGATGTCCATTGAAATACAGTCGAAAGGCAACAACAGAAATCCCTTTGAAAGTCCCTCGACGGCCACTCTTCATAAAGATGATGAAGACCGCTGGATGGCAGGATGATTTGAATAGCTATCACAAGTCACGAGAAACGGAACGAACTTCAACGTAGGCTTGGACCAATTTTCTAGGGACTGGCAGATAATTGATTTTATAAGGACTAACTTGGACTATTTAATTTTAGACTAGTTATCACTCGCTATTTCGTCCAACGTGGGGTTTTGCATCTTACTTATTATGATGTTTGAAATCTTATATCAGACAAAATGTGCGAATGTAGGAGAATAAATAGAGAGGTTTGAGATACCATAGCTATATATATATATATATATTGTATAGCTATATACAAGATAAACAGTTAATATAACAGAATTTAAAAATTTATTTTGTGTGACTTTGTAAAATTAAATAGTGCTTGAAAGTAATAACTTATCATTATTCAAATCAGCGCAACACAATGGAAGTAAAACGGTTTCTAGTTGCTTAAGATACTACGAGAATGGAAAATTATACATAACATTACTTTACTAGAGTACTTTTCTTACTTGTGCTTGAATGGCGTGTAATTAATTATTGACAAGGTTCCTTTGTGTATTTCAGCTAATTATAGCGTTCGGTTAAATCATAGAGTTATGAAACTGATTCTCGCAGCTTTGTTACTCTACGGGTTAAACGTTCTTTTCATTTTAATCACACTGTATCCTGTTTTAAGTTGAGTGATTGCTTTTGTACTATTAATGAAATACTCTGTTTTAGTTGTATTTTTAAATTTATAATCAATGTTAGGAGTTATTTTAAACATATTTCAATAATAACTCTGATTAATAAATTCACATTAGTTTATACAGATCCCTTTGTACGCTATAAATGTACCAAAAATAAATTGTAATAGCCTGTCGTGTTTATGTTACTAATAACCATTGCTTATGTTGGAAATGAAGTTAATAATATGATTGACAATCTTATGAAGAAATTAATTAGAAATAAATATAATTGTAATACCTTTAGCAGTGGTTTGTAAGTGATTCCTATTTACTATTCGTAAATGTCTAGACGGATAGTGTTACTAATACTCACTTACCGTGTATGTTATCTCTTACAATATATCACCCGGTTTGTGTTGCCAGAATAGTAAGAAATATTTAATATTGAACGGTTCTCAACGAAATAAAATTATGTCTTCGGTCTGACCATACAAAATTCACTGATTAGATTATTATTATTAGATTATTAGATTGTGTTCCTTGAAGGCTATAAAGAGAACTCTAGTATCTTTTTTAATTTTTTGACAACCAATCTTCCAGATTATTACTGCGATTGTCGAATAGGTAAAATATTACAAGTATCATTCGATAGATTCAATGTTCTTCCTTACAACTTTTCAGGGAGTTTTTTTGTGGCATCTCAGAATTCATGCCCCGTGGCATTATTTCCCATTCACTTCACTTATGCACAGTAACTGAACTGTGTTATGTAAAATACCATCAATATTACAAAATACAAAGTCAAATAACACAAGAGTATGAATAAAATAGTAAAAACCACTACATGACATTCCTAGATCCCGCCGAAAATGTCAATGTATCTTTTGACATATTGATTCCACTACTCCACAGACTGCTTAGAATTTTTATTTCTAATTATTGCTTATAGGTTGTTTTGCGTTTTAACTACAATGTAACGTGATGTTAAGTAATAATTAACAATCAACACGATAGTGAAAAGTCAAGTCAAATGCAGCTGCCGAAATGTATTTACAGCTGTAGGGCTATATAAATACCATGTGATTAGAACCAATCATTTATAGGTGGTAAAATAACTAAAGCAATAGAATCTTTTTTTCTAGTTATAAATTAGGACCTCAAATGGTGATGGCAACATTTTCCATGCTCTCCGTTGGGTATGTAACTCGAACAAGTTATAATTCGCCCCTATGACGTTGAGTGGTAGGTACGGCGTCCGCAAATTTTTCGTTATGGGGGCTACTGAGTCATGTTTAATTATGGTTAACGGAATACAAAAGATTTTAATGATAGAGAAAATTGACGCACGGCTGATACACGTCCGATGCTATCTCCCCTCGAGTGCATTTATGTATTGATATTTAAGTGATACCTGGAAAACATACAGTTATATTGGAAATTTGATTACTACAGTAATAATAGTATTATATGTTTATTAGGGTGTTTTAAAAAAAAGACGAATTTTTTTTTCTTCTTTTGGTGTCTAAAAATTGATAGTATACCTAAAAACAAAAATTTTGGCGCCCATGTGAGCTCTTAATATCAATAGTAAGATTTGCCTGTATCCATTTCTTTATTTTCCATTTAAATAACACGGGAATTTTTATTTTTTATTTTTTAATTTTTATTACTTTGGAACGGTTCATCGTAACAACAATCTGAAAAATGATATTTGTAGGAAATTTTACGCTCTACAAAAAACGTCTGAAGACCAAAGTTCCTGAGATTAACGGCTTCAAAGATATCCGCGGTCAATGATAACACTAATAAAAAAAATCAAATATGTTCCAATAAAACTACAAAAAAAATATCATATGCTATATTTTTATTATTTTTTATGTAAAATTACTTTAATTCCGTTAACCTGAGACTGTAAACTTTTTTTTTTACTAATTAATTCAATACTTAACTCACGAAATGCACTAATATATAAATATAAACGTTAAAAATATCTTATAAATGATTTTTTGGTCTCTTTTATAACAAATTTATTTTTTTCTTTACTAAATATTAAGAAATTTAATTGAACAATTAATTCTTTATAACAAACAACTATATTTACAACTTGTTACAACAATTTTTCAACTTGAAAATATTACAGTTTTATAAAATTACTTTTATTGCAATTAGGATATTGTTTTCTATGTTCTGTCACTACTTGCAACAAATATTGAAGCTGTTCTACATCTTTCGTTAAGCATCGATTATACTGCTCTATCAATGCCACGCCGCGTTCTGCTATATCATTCACAACTTGAAGTTTCCCGAAATACTCCAAGTTTTCTAAGAAATTCGGATTCTGAGGCCACAAAGTAACATACTCATCAATGAACTCATACGACAAATCAAACGATTCAAATATATTAATCGATCTCATAGACACAAATTGACTAAGATCTTTATTTAATAAAGATAATTTAATTAATAAATTAAATTAAAATTTAATTATTTAATAATAAAAATATAGCATATGATATGTTTTTGGAGTTTTATTGGAAAATATTTGAAATTTTTTATTAGTGTTATCATTGACCGCGGATATCTTTGAAGCCGTTAATCTCAGGAACTTTGGTCTTCAGAGGTTTTTTGTAGAGCGTAAAATTTCCTACAAATATCATTTTTCAGATTGTTGTTACGATGAACCGTTCCAAAGTAATAAAAATTAAAAAATTAAAAAAAAATTTTCCCGTGTTATTTAAATGGAAAATAAAGAAATGGATACAGGCAAATCTTACTATTGATATTAAGAGCTCACATGGGCGCCAAAATTTTTGTTTTAGGTATACTATCAATTTTTAGACACCAAAAGAAAAAAAAAAAAATTCGTCTTTTTTTGAAACACCCTAATGTTTATTTATTTACAAATGTGGTTAATGCAACAGTCAATAGTCCGATGAATAACATAATAACAATAATAAAAAGGAGTAAACTAGACTGAAAACCTACAACGCTTTATCACACGATACAACTTACACTATTTATAATATTGAGAAATTAAAATTATGTAACAGTAAATATTGAGAAGAGAAGAATATATCACATAACGAAAAAACAAATAGAATAAGAATAAATGAAAAAGTGAAAATGAATTCATTTATAAAAACTAAAATTAACGTATGGAAAAGAAAACTAAATATTAAATATCATTAAGAATACTGAAATATGATTTACTGAATGTTGTTTAAATAGTCATGGATATAAAATGTGTTTAATTGTCCTTTTGAATTTAAAAACTCGATGATCAAATATGTCTAATGAGATGTGCTTGGATGCGAGCATATTGCATAAACTAGTCATGCGTACAATTGGATTGTAGTAAGAAGTATTTTCTTGTAAATTTTACGTAATAAGGTAGTTTATAATTACTATATACTAAATTATTACTACGATTAAGTATATAATTTGACATTAGTCAAATGGAGCTAGCTTCCTGTTTATTGAAATTTATTCGATTACTTAACAAGTCACTATGAAGGACATTGTTTATTAATAGACCTTTATATTGAAGATCCATATATACTGGCATATTTTTGAAGTAAAACTTCTTATAGAAGAGCTTTAAAATTCTGATCCGCAACCTCATTGCGTGACGAAAAGTGGTGGGGATAAACACTGTGTCGGGTAGAGTGGGAGCAGTGTCACGTTTGCCTTCGGGTATTGCAGAACAGTGAGACATGAAGGTTTCACTTCTACCGCGTGTCAATTATTCTTTTTAATTAAGATGTTTCCCAGTAATATAAAAAATTCTCTTCTATCATGTGTCCTTACGACACACCTTGTTTTTTATTATTGCATATAACTAACGGTGATAAATCTTGAAATATTTTATAAATCATTGATTTCTTATTCTAATGTTAAATGGTTTCATTATTGATTTGTATTTATTTATTATTAGACGTAGCAGTGTCTATAAGATTTTATGCGATAATTCCGATCCTTAATCTACGGTAACTAATCGCTTCCTTTTTTAAATCGTCGATCTAACTAGGCGAGGTCGTCTCACTTTCCTATTTCTGTTGGTTTTCAGTTAAAAGAAATTCGAACCTGACAGCTGTGTCTTTTTCAACAGATATTACCGGCTCGCTTACCTTACCTTTTTAGGAGATGACTTTATTATACCAAAACATTGAAAACTATTTATTAGTTAAATAAATTATACTGACTATTCTGATATAGATTTTCAAGATAACACACGACCCATCTTTAGATATTTTATCTTATGTGCGTCTGGCACAGACAGTTCGTAACAACTGCTTCGCCCCCGTATCGCCTCTCGCGTACCCATAGAGTAACAAAGTGTAAGCGGTTTAATAATTCTATGCGCGTACCTATGGCGCGATACAGCGATTGCGGTCAGACTATGTGAACTGTATCACGCTGTGTATCTAACGTCGAATACATAGTATTTTTGTTATTACTATTTATATAGTATTATAGTTATTTTTGTTTGTTACTTAATGGGCACGTGTGACCTTATATAGCTTAAATAGCTTAAATAAATAAAAAAAAAACTATTTACTACATTTTAATTTACAAGTAACAATTGGTGGTTATTGATTAAAGAAAAACAATAAAAAATTGTTTTTTTTTTCGAACTGACTACGCTATTGACCTGCCAAGGTCTTAACAGTTTCCCCGGACTACTATAAAAAATTGCGTTTGTGTAGTATTGTTTAGGGGCTGAAAGACGGTTCCGATCGGACAGTCGTCCGAAGTGCACGCGTTTCGTGATCGCTCTCGTGATATTTTTTCTCTCTGTCATACGCATCGATTCGTCTCTTTCGCGAGTTATCGTGTGTTGTGAGGCTGTGTTCTGAGTACGATTATACGTGCTCCGTGTCTAGTGCCGCGCTTCGCTTCGCGTTCGTGGTATTGTTTACGTTGTCTACGTTATCTCGAGAGCGCCGTGCGAGTTCAGTCCGCTTCATATTGCGTGGCATAATTCAATCGTAGGCGCCCCATTCAGGGCACAGCAAACCGCACCTTTCGGTGCGAACCCGGGCTTCATACCAAGTCCAGTCGCGTCCAGTCCAGTCACGTGGATACCTGACGGTGCTCAACGAAGCGTGTGGAGCGTCCTGCCCGCTCGCCGGAGGCCCCGAGGTCTACGGCAAAGGTAGACGGGCCTGGGTAGCTTGGCCTTGGCGAGGACGCCTAGTCAAGCCCAGGTGTCGCCCTCCCACCCTCCTGATCCCCTCATTCCGTCCCCGAGTGTCTGTTTGGGCGTAGCCCGGTTTACCGGTCTGCGTTTCCGGCCTCGGGCTTGTTAGGGCTTCCCCCTAGGCAAGTTAGGTTCTTACTGTGAGGCATTGCACTTCGCCCACAGCTCTCTTGGTCCGGACTCGGGATAGTCCCGCAGTTTCCGTTAAGGCGTGCCCCCCTGCTCCTCAGGCAGGGAGGTTGTTTCGCGTCCCCCCCTGCCCCCCTCAGGCCCCGCGATGGCCGATTTAGATCTGTTGATTAGGTACAACGAGTACCTGTTAGCGCAAGGCCCGAATGTTGATATTTCACAGTCGTTCGCGACATTCACTAGGTCGAGACATGTGCCCCGCGCGGCAATAGCGACGTCAAATTCGTTTGAGGCTCTCGAGTCCGACTCAGAGTCCTCCGTGGATTCGCCGGATTCGCCGCTGAATCCGGCGGATCGAGCACCGGCTCTCGCGTCGAGCTCCTGCCGACCGAGACAACCGCGCCGATCGCGATCCCCGCGTCATCCGCGGCTCCTGCGCCTTCTGCGCACAATGAAGACGATTATAAGACCGTCACCTACTCAAAACGTCCCCGGGGTGCGCGTTCACCCGACTCCGGTTCCGACTCGGGTTCCGGACGTCACAAAGATAAGATAGTTCGGACGAATAACCAGGTAGATGGCGCTCGGGCGCCTAAAAACACGGCTATACCGGCGGTCGTAAGACCGCGTGCGAGCAGAGCCAATCCTGTCTCCGTCTCGCTCCCTCAGAGCGACGCTACGGGTTCCGTAGAGCCCCAAGCGAAGAAGCCACGCCCACCGCCTCCTGTTACTATACAGGACAAGTCTCAGTGGACGTCAATTTCCACGAAACTTAATAATCTGAAAATCTCATATACGTCCGCCCTCAATACTCCGGCGGGCATCCAGGTGAAGGTCGCCACTACCACAGATTTTCGCAACTTAACTAGATTCCTTCGGGAATCTAAGTTAGCGTACTTTACGTATGCTCTCGAGGAGGAACGCCTCCTCCGAGTAGTACTCCGCCGCGTCCCAGCCGAGATCTCGGTTGATGACGTCACCGCCTCCCCTAAGGAGGGTGATTTCCCAGTCCGGAAGGTACACCGGATGTACCACCCACGCACCCGCGCCCCCTATAATATGGTCTTGGTCCTCCTCGACCGTACAGTAGAGGGGAAGGCTATCTTTAGCCTCACCTCGGTCTGTGGCCTCAGCGGCATCACCGTTGAGCCCCCGCGAAAGACAAACACCCCGTCGCAGTGTCACAACTGTCAGAGTTACGGACACTCTGCCCGTAACTGTCACCTCCGCCCCAGGTGCGTCAAGTGCCTGGGTGATCACTCCACAAAGGAATGCGGGTGCACGGCCGGCACTCCGGAGCCCCCAAGCTGCGTTTTGTGCGGTAACGCGGGTCATCCTGCGAATTATCGCGGCTGTCCCCGAGCGCCGCGCACACAGCACCCTCGCCAGGCGCGGCATGTGTCCAGGGCACCTGCGGCCGCCGCCCGCCCTCCGCCTCCACCTCTCATGTCCGTGGATGCCTTCCCCGGCCTGCCAGGCGCCTCTCGCGCCCCGGTAGCGCCCGCGCCCACTACGCGCGCGCCACCTTCAGTGCCGCGCGCGCCGCAACCCGGGCGGGCCCCTCTGGCCCCCTGGGCCCCCCGACCCCAGCCGGAGGCTCCCAAGCCTCAGGCTCGCCCACCACAGGCGCCGCCGGCGCGCGCCGCTCCCGCCCACTCTGCAGAGCTCTCCGCGGTCGACTGGGTTTACCAGTTGCTCCGAGAGCACGACCTCGAGGAAGTTCTAGCTTTCCGCGTGGCCATCAAGGCCGAGACAGGTTTGGGCCGGCTCGACGTGCTCGCCCAATACAAAGGCATCGCTGCAACGTTGCAGCGCCTCTCCCGATCCACGCAGGAATTAACTGTTAAATAAAATTCGCGGCGTTAAATAGGATAAAACCGCGCGGTCTGTCACTTTCGTTTTTTAACGCGAGGAACCTTAGGACACAGCGCGATCTAGTAGCTGACTTCTTACGTGACAATCAGATAGACGTTCTCCTCATCCAGGAAACGTTATTAAAACCGAAAATGAGAAATCCCACAATCGCGAATTATAATATAGTTCGGAATGACCGTGTCACCCGCGGTGGTGGCACATTAATTTATTATAGACGATCGCTCTACTGTATCCCGATGGATCCGCCCGTTCTATCCAATATGGAAGTGTCAGTATGCAGGTTAGGGATGACCGGTCATCCACCCGTAGTGATAGTATCCGCGTATCTCTCGCCGAACAGAGAGTTACCGATTTACAGGCGCTACTCCAGTTAGGTGACTCCTCCATTATAGCGGGGGACCTCAACAGCGGAAACGTCATCTGGAACAGTCCGACTACTTCTCGCAACGGGAAGATACTCGACAAACTAGGTGACGTTCTCGCGTTTGACGTCATAGCCCCTCCGGAACCCACTCATTATCAGGACAACTGTCGCCCGACAGTGTTAGATATAGCTATTTTAAAGAATGTCACGCTTCGGTTGCAACTTATACGAGTCGCACACGATCTTGACTCCGACCACCGACCGGTAATAATGCAGTTAGGTAGCCCGGATGACGCCACCCCTCAGTCGGTAAGGGTGGCCGATTACGCGAAACTCGAACGGTATCTCCGAGATAACCCGTCATCTGATATTTTAGACAGAATTCCGGACGTGTTGGTGTCCAAAGCCGACGCGGATCTGGCTATCGATTCCCTGGTCAACTACCTTCAGACCGCCGTCAAGGAGACCTCGAGAGAGGTACAAGCGGCGAACGATCGCCGTTTTATACTCCCGGACGACGTGAAGGCGTTGGTCACGGAAAAGAACGCCGCGACTCGAGCTCACGACACTTACCCGTGCGCAGAGAACCGCGCTCGTCTACGTCTTTTACGTAAACAAGTTAAGGCCCGTATTTCTGAAATCCGGAACGACAGATGGGACAGGTTTCTGGAGAGTATCCGGCCGTCCCACCTGGCGTACTGGAAGCTAGCTAGATCAATGAAGTCAGACGTGACTATTCCGATGCCCCCTCTCGATAGAGGCGCCGGTATGCCTCCCGCGTTCGATAGTTCAGACAAGGCGGAGTCTCTCGCCGCGAGCCTCGAAAAACAGTGTTCACCGAACACAGCTAATACTGACCCTACACATATTGGATCGATCGAGTCTTCGGCAGAGTAAGCACTCGCGTCCCCACCGGCGGATACCCTAACCCCCGTTACATTCAATGAAGTCTCGGATGCCATCAAACGGTTAAAGCTTAGGAAGTCCCCAGGTCCCAATGGGATCAGGAACGAAGTACTCAAGCTCCTTCCTGATTGTATCATAGCTCTATTGGTCTGCATCTTCAATGCGGCCATGTCCCAGGGTCATTTTCCAGCCGTCTGGAAGAAGGCCGTAGTGATAGGTATTCACAAGCCCGGCAAAAAACCAACGCTTCCCGTTAGCTATCACCCTATCAGTTTGCTAGATACGCTAGGTAAACTGTACGAGCGGCTCCTTCTGAACCGCCTACAGACTTGCATATCAGAATTAGATCTGTTGTCACCTGAGCAGTTCGGATTTCGAGCAGAACACTCTTGTACAAATCAAGTGCACCGCCTCACGGAGTACGTTTTTTGTAAATTTAATGCGGATCCGGATCCCAACGCGTATCCGATCAATCCTAACCCGAAACGCACAATAGCAGTCTTCTTCGATGTCGCGAAGGCCTTCGACAAGGTCTGGCATGCAGGGCTCGTTCATAAATTAATTCAATTTCGTGTGTCCGATAGGTTAGTTCGCATAATACGCGACTATCTCACCGATAGGTCCTTCCGATATAGAGTGGAAGGTGAAATGTCCTCGTCCCACTCGATACGCTCAGGTGTGCCCCAAGGGTCCATTCTGGCACCCACACTCTTCAATCTGTTCGTCAGTGACCTACCTCGGCTCCCGGGGGTAGAGGTGGGTTGCTATGCTGACGATACAGTTCTCTACGCCTCTGGATGGCATCTTATAGGTCTCAGGACATGCGTCGAAAAAGCTGTCGGCACACTCGGTGCCTGGTTTATTCGATGGTGTATAGAAGTGAATCCGGATAAAAGCGCCGCGTTATTTTTCGACCCGATCTCTAACAAACACGAACGCAGGCTCGAGCCTATTAAACTATACGGGTCAGCGATTCCCTGGGCCGATCAGGTTAAATACCTAGGAGTCACGTTGGATAAACGCCTCACGTTTAATCAACACACGAAAAGAGTCAGAAACAGGGCCGCTATGGTTTAGAAATTTTCCGATACAAAATACACATAAGAGTTGTTGAGATATGTATGCTTGGTACACATATATGTTTCAACAACTCATATATGTATGAATAGTTTAGCTTAACTTAGGTTAGCTCAGTTAGGTCGCGTATTGCATGGAACAGGCAACAGCCAAGCCGAGGTGTGCCGTGCACCCTTGAGCTGGTTGCCCAAATAAAAATCGGCTGAGTGCCTTAAGCGCTCGCCTTAGTAGTCCGGTGAAGCTGTTAAGACCTTGCTAGGTCAATAGCGTAGTCAGTTCGAGAAAAAAAAAAAGTATTGTTTAGGTACTACTCGGGCAAAATTCCAACAGGTGGTGATAATATTGTTTGTGGTATTTAATCATCATATAATCTGTGATTATGATCAAGTATATAACTCAAAACAAGTGTTGCATAATGTGTACTTCAAAATCCTTTTCAGAGAGAAACGAAACTATGATGTGGGTTCGAGACACAGAGAAATAATTCCCACACATTACGAGTACACTAAGTATTAATTACTCAAATTGTAATGATGACATCACATGCGGGTCCTCTGAACGTTAAAATACGTTTTAATTTAACTCGGTTATTAATAAATAACGAGATTATTTGTATGAAGAAAAAATACCCCCACGCCACTGTGAATGTGTGAATACGGGACTATTCCCAAAACGGCCAGTCAATTATTATTAAGTCATTAATACTACAAGAACGTATGCCCGTAAATAGTACCCGCATGTTGTGCACGCGACTTTATAACTAAACTCGGACCCCGAAAAACTGTTGGCTTTTTTTTCAATACAATTTAAATCTTTGTATAACTGCGTGTGGGCACGTTTCGGTCGGAATCAAAGTTGTAACTTTACACAACGTACTTCAAGCCTTAGCGCTCTAGTTATAAGTGTTAAGTTTGAAAAAAATATCGGTTTGTCGGTTAAATATTGATTGCAAACATATTGCATTTGGATGCAGCTTTAAATTCTATAATTTATTACTTTTTTTCCTCGATCGCCCATATGGGTGTGAAATTAAGCTGCCAATAATAACATTATGTTGATTATATTTATTGACTCTCCAGTGGTGTAGCTACAAGGCGGTTTGATTATTACCAGTTATCGGTTAATGTTATTTTCATATGAGACGTCCGTTTATAATATTAAACACGTTAACCTCCGATTGTTCGGTTGATTTTTACATTTATATACATTTAGCGTATTTGTAGAATTATTATATTATCACAATATTATCGCTAACTGCTTCATATATATTTACTTTCGATACTGCGTAGTATAATCTTTATTACAGTATATGTTCGAAATCAGTATGGATATATTCAGACTGCGTCGATTAACATACTGTTATCTCGTAAAATTAAACAGGGTTTTAAAAAAACACAAATTATTTATTTAATCACATTAAACTGGATTTACAATATTCTTAATTAATAGGCATTCGCTCTCCTCAAGATTTATACGCAGGGTATGCACGTGATGATAAAGGAGAGCCCAAGGCATATCGCTGACGGCAGTGGTGAGAGTGCATGATCAGCACTAACCCTTGCATAGTTGAGGTATAACAGTACTTACTCTGAAACCATACAATAAGCTTTGAAATTTTGGTAAACGAAAACGTCGCTTAGAAACCATTGCAAGTTGGCAGGGCTTTTATAAATGACAGTTATCACTGATCATTTTTTATTCTTTCAGCAAATGCATTTGAGATCCAGTTCCCTCTAGACTCAGCGTGTTTACCGTCTTAGTTTACCCTCTTACATCACCAGTTTAACATAAGATAAAATTGAGAGCAAACGTTCATACGATTGTAAAATTTAAACCGTTGAAAACAGTTAAAGACCTAAGTGGATGAGGGTGATATGCAACATTTTATTAATTTTTATTTCATTACGTAAACGTAAGTATTTCGCTAATATAGGTATTCTGTTACTACAAGATTAGCACAAATAAGCTTAGAAATGAGAATAACCAATTACCCAAATTATATTATACTAGCGGGTCCGGCGGACGTTGTCCTGCCTTGATAATAAAAAAAGCGTAAAACTCAACCGTAACGCCACCTACCAGGTCCAATTGTGAATCTAAACCATTCTTGAATCCAGGAGGACTTCTGTCACATGCACACGGACAGAAGAATGATATATATAAATATTGAAATAAGTGAAAAGTGATTAAACTGTCATATGTAAATATACTTCAATATTCTATATTAATACTAGCGGGCCCAGCGGACGTTGTCCTGTCTCAGTAATAAAAAAACATCCTATAAAGTCAACCGCAGCGCCACCTACTGGGTCCAATTGTGAATCTAAACCATTCTCGAAACCAATGGAACACGCACACAAAATTTCATCAAAATCGGTTTAGCCATTTAGGAGGAGTTCGGTGACATACACACGTACAGAAGAAATTTATATATAAAGATAACACTAGCCGGTCCCGCGGACAGTATCCTCACGAATCACTTTATCTACCGGTGAAAACCGCATGAAAATCCGTTCCGTAGTTTTGGAGTTTATCGCGAACAGACAGACAGACGTGGCAAAGCACTTTGTTTTATAATATGTAGTGATAACCAAAGATAAGAGCTGGTTGTCAATTAAAATCGGCTGAGTGCCTTAAGCTATCGCCTTAGTAGTCCGGTGAAGCTGTGAAGGCCCGTAAGCCCAATAGGGTGGTAAGTTCTAAAAAAAAAAAAATGTTGGAGTAAAATTTTAAAATTTAAAATCTTTTACGTACCTCCATCTATACGTACATCCAATCATGTCTTCAATTTTTACGAGAATTTTTGTTTTTATTTGTCATATTAACTTGATAAATAACTAACTTGATAAGTATTAGCTGTTTCCAATTCCGATGGGAATTAACATAGCCGCGCCTGCACTACTCTACACCGCGCCGCGCTGCACCAAAGCGTTTCGTATTCTTGTGTAAACATGCCTTTATTAAAAAAAGGCGTTCGAACCGGAAACTAATGGGGCTTGTGTCAACAGAGTCCTTCTGCGAAACTACAATTAGCTTCGACTTAACCGAAAACCTTTTACGGTGTGATATTTATTCATTTGAAAAAAAAAAATATTAAAGGACTTGCTTTGGAGTTTTTGTATTTTAGACTCTATAAGTAATGTTTTAAATATTGTAGTCGCATGGTGGTGAATTCAAACTGTATAACTTTGCTAATAACAGTATTCTTATCCTGTTTGGTATAAACACAAAATTTGATGGGGTTCGGTGACAACTGCAAAGTTCAAGACAAAATCGCGAGAAGTAATAGTTCGTGTAAATATACAGATAGGTATGTATATAAGAATTCTTTGATACATTGTATACCCTTAACAATAACCAAGCACACATAACTGCATGCTCTATAATAGTATGTCGGGATTACTACAGGAATTTTATAAACGCCCACGACCCGTAGAATGTAATCCTAAAATTAAAAATGCAAATGTGAGTCTGTTTGTGTTTTTGTTACGCATTCACACCTTAATTACTTAACCGATCTTCATAAAATGTTGTCAGGGATACAGAAAAGGACAAAAAACACAGTTATCAAGGGGTAGGTCAAAGTTATGTTAACACGAGCGAAGCTACGGGCAAAAACTAGTTTATTATATACATTGTAACATGAAAAATTAAATATGTATGTTGTTATCATTACATAGTATAAAACAAAGTCCCCTACCGCGTCTGTCTGTCTGTCTGTTCGCGATAAACTCAAAAACTACTGAACGGATCTTTATGCGGTTTTCACCAGTGGATAGAGTGACTCACAAGGAACGTTTTGGTATATAATTTGTTCAGGATTTTTTTATAATCAGGGCGAGACAACTTTTGCCGTGCCCACTAGTACTATATATTCGTTAATGAACGTTGAAATTAATAGCTAGTAATCGAATCACAAAATCAAGGTTTTTACTCGCCTCTAATTACGGACGTATTGAAAGTAAGATAGGAAAGTACGTGTAAGTATTAATGTACTAAGTTCGCGGATGAACGAATTCGCCCCGCCCCCTCCCCTCGGCAGCGGCTGAAGCCTAGGTCTGATCCCCCGCAGTGGAGCCCTCGAGCACGCTGCTATCACGATACAGTGACATTGTAAATTTTCAATCACTAGTTGAACAACACAACACACAATACCCCCACATACGTGCAATAATACACACAGTTACACATATCGTGGAAGGGTTTTTTTTCCCCCTTATTTTCGAAATGGGTTAGTTTAGATTAGCTTAATTGTCAGGCAACGAAATACACATTTCGATTCGTGTGGCTCAGATGCCGATACACATGTGTCTCGCAGGAATGCTTACGTGTAGCTAGCTTAGCTTACAGATCCGCGAAGTTGCATCTAAGGCAGCACGCCCAAACCAGGTTCGGCCACTCTGGCAACATTGAGCTAGTTGCCAAGCGGCGAAGTGCTTTAAGAGTTTACCTTAGCCCGGTGAAGCTGTAAAGCTTTGCCCGTCAGGTCAATAGCATAGTCACTTTGAAGAAAAAAAAGGAACGAAAATAACTATATACGAATTTGGACGTAGAGAAATATCTTATCTTTGGTATTTTTGCATATACATACAATATTAAAGAATCTGCTTAGTACAGATCTCTTCAAGCGTGATGGTTCTCACGTAAATGACGTTCAATTTTATGTTTTATGTAAATATAAATATAGTCATAACGCTCGTTCGAATCGAAACACATTCGAAGTGTACACAACGAGTCGTATTAAATAACCTTTATCGAACACTTAACTAATATCAATATAAGAAAACAGGTCTACGAATAAGTTTTCACAATATTAAGAAACTTTTAAATAAAGTGCTCTTTATCTTCTAATATTTTTTCATATAATCTTGTCTGATAATTTTGTTATGTAAAGTTTCCACTGCGTCGTCCGGTCGGGGCGTCTTATTCTTGTGTAATCGATATTTGTTTCATTAAACACTAATAGACATTTTATCTAATATGTGATTATCTGAGTTAATCATAAATCTCGTCTCTATATTTGGACTTCCTTTTTGGTGTGGTGTAATTAATAGTTAACATGCTTATCTGATAATATTATGTGGTTTTAGTATCGTATCGTTGTTTTTATAATTAGATATTGAAATAAAATGAGATATATACACCAGGTTTCGCCACTTTAAATCCGTATAATAACTACCATCCTTTGTAACTTATGCAACCTATATACTGCGTGTAGATTAGTTTGGCCAAACCGTCATAATTGGTTTGGTATGTCATGGATTTTTGAGGTTACCATCCATTCCTTCGTGTGTGTTATCGAATGCTTTGCAAAAAATCGTGCGAAATATAAAGTAGAACTCTTGAGAATCGGGACCTCAGAGACGCAACATTAAGAAGTCGTGACCTCCCATAGCCGTTATCATCGCACGATAACGTGTCGCGTTGACGACCGATAGCAGAGCTATGTAGGTCTTGATGTTGACGAATGTATTTTATGTATGTACGTATGTATTACTTAACGTTTGTACGACCAGCGACCAAAATTATGAATCTCTCCGAATTACGCTCAGTCTTTATTTAAATAACAGTCTTTTCCTAATTTCACTTATATTTTCTTTCAATTATTCAATAGTATGGATTAGTCGATAGCGTGTTCGGATACATTCGATGGACGTAGGTTCGAATACTAGTAACTGTGTCGAAGTTTTTGGTGATGGAAAACATCTTGATGATCGGCTTTTGCTAAGTCCACCTGGTTAGCTACCACTCTCAAGTTGAATATCTCTCGCCAAGCATCTATTGGTGTGTTCAGGTTGCTGCACTTACTGCCACTGCCTGTAGGTTTAGCGTGTCTACCATCTTACACCACATCGTTGTTTAAAATCAAACGAGATTGTCGTTAAAGCTTAAAAGAAAGAATGTAGTCTCGTTGATGATCAAATGGTATGGCCTCAGTCGGTGCCTTACTCTTTTTGTAACTAGTATGTAAATTAAAGTTATCCGGGTATAGGTATCGATTTAAGATTACTCAGCCATATAATCGCACATTTTCCTTGAACTTACGTTGAACATTCGTAGGAGGCTGCGAAATGCCGTGACACAAGATGACTTATGCACTCAATAACGCCGTAAAACACTGTCCCAAAGCGACATAAACGAGGAAAGGGAAGCTCTACGGATATTTTGTAAATATTTAAAATGAAACCTGCATGAGGGAGCCACGTACTCCATAGTTACACCCTTTTCAAAGGTTGCCGAAACATAAGTTCGGTATAAATGTAGATAATCTTAAATAAATCTAGTTGATACCTGCGACTTTGTCTGCCTTATTTATTATCGTAATAATATATTTTATGCATATTGGTAAGCACACCGCTTGTACCACTTTTTTACGCAAGGAAACAAACATACATCGCTAAACGCGTAGCGCTTATAAAAATAGTGTCCTATTTTTCTAAAATGTTAAATATTATGTTAATTGATCTTATCGTGATAATTATTTTTCTCTATAAGGACTGAGTATCTAAGAAGTCAAACTAAAAGAATTTGATCGCAAACTATACAGTTGTCTTTGAGTGATGTGCGGACAAGGGTAAACCTCTATCATTTGTTTATTTGATAGGTCGCGGTGGTCTAGTGGTTTGACCGGTGGAATATCAACCCGATGTCCGCAAGCTCAAACACTGGCAGACGGCGGCAACCAACGAACTTTTCGGATTTCGCGTACATTTACTAATTTAAATTGATAACACTATCGGCTTACGATGAAGGAAAAGACCGTAAGGAATCCTGAACCCGAGAAATGTTCTTGTAGAATTACTGTATGTGGGAAAACATAGGACTGTGGATTTCTCAGCGTTTGAAATCTCCAATACGTCGTGGACTGGTGTGGTGATTATGCTCATACATTCCTTCCGTAAGAGGTCTATGGCTCTGCAGTAGGTGTCTTATAGGCTGATGATGAATTGTGGATAATAGACAGTCAACAGTCCGATAAATAATATAATAACGATAATAAAAATGGTCATATTAGGCCGAAAACTTACGACGCCTTATTAAATTACACTATTAATAATATTGAAAAATTAAATTATGTAACATTAAATATTGATAAACATTTGAAAAACAAAATAAATAGAACAGAAATAAACGAAAATGGGAATATAAATTCATATATAAAAACTAAACTAAACTGGAAAAGAAAGCAAGATGGCAAATATAATTTACTAAATGTTGTTTAAATAGTCATGAATATAAAATCTGTTGAATTTATGTACATTATTTGACAATTAAAATGATGATCGGTTGAGTGGTTTAGACGTTAGAGTGTAACAAACAAAAAACTCGCATTCCCATTCATAATACTAGTTGGTGTTGCTTATTTCGGCTTATCTAGTAGTCCCCTCGTGTTGCGGAAGAGTTATTGTGTTATCTTATTAAGACTCATTTTGTGCTGAAGTTAAACAAAGATTAGTCATAGGCTAGATAGATTGTCTATCTTCTAGGCATCTATCGTAGAAATTAATGTGCTTTTGCGACGCCATTAAATGACCATTCTCTCACAGAGCTAACCCCAATCTCAGTCGCGGCCAATAAACATTCCGCTTCCATTTCTAAATTACAAACTGTATAAAATTTATTGGTAGTTACACTTTAGTACTGCGATCATAATTTTCCCGTTTTATCGCCGATTCAATCACGAAAATGGTACACATAGGATGACGACAGACAAGTGAGCACTGCTATAATACGCGCCCTTAAAATTTGATACCGTAAGTTGTGAAATATCTGACAGAGTTTGAAACGTGTTACAACTTGGAAATGTCACGGCGAAGACGATAGGAGAAAGAACTTGTACACTCGTGTGAAATATGCATTTCCTATGGTACAAATCGTCATATTTTAACATTTTTTTTTAATAAAACTTTTTCGGTTTAATCTAGACGCCGTTTTGGTGTTCATAGAATGTCACGACGTTCAAATTTGTAATTTTTGTTTCAAAAGTAGGTATATTTTATTTGTATATATTAGTACTACCATAAAAATATCACATAATATTATTCTATGGTTGATATCCATACTTATTGATACATAGAAGTAAAGTCGTGATGATCCAGTGGTGTCACAGATAGAATTACAATCGATTCGATGTACCAATAAATTTTTCAAAAACTCTTGTAACACTGTCGACTGACGGTTAAGGAAAACAAGGAAACCTGGACCTGAGAATTGTTAATATAGTACCTACCACCGTATGTGGGAAAAAATAGAATTGTTGATTCCTCGGAGTTTGAAATCTTCAATACGCCGTGAGCTGGCGTAGTGATTATGCCCATATCTTCCTTTGGGAAAAGTCCTATGACCCTGCAATGCATCTCTTACGCCTGTAATGTCATGATGATTTGATAGTAGCCTAAGAATTGGAGAACGGTAAGTGTCTTCCTTGTCATCATGAATATACTCAAAGATAGGCAGGTGGAATCCTGAAGACAGGCTATTTTAAACTACATTAACCGTCATTTATCGATATATAAGTATTTGTACTGGAATTAATACCAACTTAGAATCAAAATCAAAAATTCTTTGTTCAATTTAGATCCTCAGAAGGCGCTTATGAACGTCAAAGCTACCACCGGTTCGGATAAACAACCCACTCATCGAGAAGAACCGGCAAGAAACTCGATCTGGTTTATCTTTTCATTATACATAACATAGCACAACATATTTTTATAAACATATACACTTTTTTTTGGTGGTTACACATAGAGAAAGCCGTCATTTGCAGACGTCATCATCGTTCACATATTGATCCAACCTATAATAACCTTTATACATTAAGATCCGTTTGACATGGTATTGGAACTTACTATCTGGCAACTACTTACATAGTACTACTACTGCATTTATCTGTATTGATTACTCGTGATTCTTTGATTTCTTTGTCTACTTGTGAATTGTTCAAGAACTCTAGTTTACTATGTACGATTTTGACTTGATTACTAAGAACATTATTTAAGTTTGGAAAAATGACTGCATTCAACCGAGAGTAGTTATAAGATAACAGCGGCTGCCAACTGATGAGAATTTTATGACAGTCGCAAAGGCAATGCTATGATGAAAGCTTCTAAGTGGGTAGATATATACTAACTCAACCCAAAGGTAGTTCGTCTTGAGTTTATTGGTCGGACCGACCTATCACCTCCCGCATATTTTGTCATTTTGATTAAGTGAATATTTTATTCAAATTAAAGGATGTAACGTTAATAAAATCGGTATAAACAAAGCCTGATTTTCGCAATTCGTATGCGTTAGGAGTTATTTCGCTGCCGGTCTGAGTTGCGTTCACGGAGATATTTGGCTTGTATCCGTTCTGGGACGAGCGAGCTTACTTTGTGAATTTTCGTTTCATCTTAAATCTCAACAACGAATGGTTTGTATTGAGCGTTATAAAGGATATTTAGTTTATTAAGAGCTAGGTATTTGTTTGTTAAATTATGAAAATAGCTAACTATTCCCGCAACATCGTGTTATTGTAGATTTCCCCTTTTTATTTTAATTATATCCCTCTCATAACGTTAATACAAATTTCATGGTGATCATCTCAATAGTTAAGGCGTGAAAGAGTAACAAACAAACAAACACACATTCACGTTAAATGTTTAATAAGTAAGTATGGGATTGTTGCTTTTAGATTTCATTTCTCGAAAATTCCATTTAGTTTTCACGCGATAGACGTATTTTACTGTCACTAAAGTATTCGGTTTGGATTCATTGCAAGCTTTTTTCCTGTTATAAGAAAATGCTAATCTATAACATAGTAATATTTTCCAGTCTAATGCCCGGTTTCTGAGACACATTTGTCTGTTCAATAGCGTTGTCGGGTCAATAACTTGTCAAATTGGGTATCTGAACACACAATCATACGATAAACCTCCGTGCAACTTAACTGGCCAATCTGGGCGTTGATCTATTCGATAAGTTTTATGACATTTTAAATAGTTTTTAATATCTTGACAATGACATGTCATTGACGAACAACTAACGATATGAAAAGTTTTGTATCTAAAATAATTAAATTTATAAGCAAATAATTATAAAATAAAATGAAACCATCTACTAATTTCCAAAGTATTTTTTAATCATAATATTACTACTATAAAGTTAAGAATTAAAATTATAAAACCAATTTTAACACTCTTTCTTAAAAAGAGCCATCTAGTGAACAACAAGGAACTAGTTATGGGTTTTATAGTTATTTAACAACTCGATGTGTACGTAGAAACGCATTGACAGTTTATCTTATGGATAACTTTATTGAATCAGTAACTAATGATAGTTTAACCGAGTACCTCAGAAACCGGGCATCAGTCATTTTACTACACTGTATTTATGGCATATACCAATATTAGATTCGAAAACACTAGTGCGGTTGACGGATGCTCATTGATGAGGATTGGTTTCTAAAGTAGATTTAGTACTGTAAAAGAAATAATAGTACAATCTGTGATTGTATTCGAATTATGTTATCGTGAGAACATTCTAGATTCAAGACGAATACGTAAATGCACCGAACTGAAACTATTTGCATCATGACCGATTGTGAATAGACCGACCGTGTTATATAAGTATTAAACAGTTTCATCTTTTTGAATGAATTGGCTTGTCTCGGTACGTCAGACATATGCAATTAATTATACAGAAGGGTAACTCTGTTATGTCTTGTATTATACAATTGATAATTTGTCTAAATAAACAAAGAACTCAAAAGAGGATAAGAGCCCGCAAATCTGCGTTTGAGCTGCTGTTTTATTTGATTTTCTTCATTTCCGATTCTTGGCGGATCATACGGCCCGTTTCGACTAAATGAGAATGGATATCCTATTCTCCTAGAAAGAAATACAAATTGCAAAGATGCTCCCGTAACTGCTGCTTTGATACAACTTTGACGAAAGAGGGTGAACTGTTTATGCCCACATATGGTGTATACAGACAAAGAAGTCCCACGGCCAGTTTACACAAATCCATCACTACGTAAAGACGATACTTTAGAAGTATTCTGTACAAAATTCGTACGAATACAAGTTCTAAATGTTATTTATACAGACTAAGTTAGGAGGACTTCAGAGGACATCTAATGCTTATTCAGGAATAAAGATAGATTTATGTGGTGTACATAAAAAGTGAAGCTGCAAAACTTATTTGATGTTATCATTTTAAACTGTTAAAAGGGGAGTGTATTTTAGGATGAAAGAATATATACTGTTACGGGATCACACAGTTGACTATGACTATGACTGTTAATGAATCCGATATTTACATGTCTCCGAATGAGTCATCGAGCGTAGCGTGCACCTTCTGAGTTGTTCCTCGCTTGTAGATGGGCTGTCAGCCGGGTCGCAACCAAGGGCGACAGACAATGTGACTTCTATTCGCCTTTGGCTGGGAGAGGTAAACAAACTAAACGCGTATGGCGCGACTTCGCCTTCTATACGGGATATAGTTTGTTAAGTTAATTAAAACGTTTCATCAGAAAGACGGCGTCATGTTTTTGCTTCATTTTTACATTACCGCAAATTTGCGTAAAATAATTTAATATATGTTGATATAATTTCCTCCAACTTTTATTTATTATTGCTTTATGTTATTTATCTTATTATTTATGTAAATTATGAATTAATATATCGCTTAGAATTAAAAGGGATTTTGATGTAGTTATACACCTGTTGAAATAAATCAGGAAACTTACAAATTTAATTTCAACTAATGATAAGGCAACTAATTGCATGCTGTGTCCACATCTAGAAGAATGCAATCATCGCATGGTTTTTCAATATTGTTCGTTTATAAGTATATAACTAGATTATAGTCAGTTATGTAAATCAATAAATAAAAATAAAAAAACGATAAAATATGAAATGATAACAAAGGTTAAACGTAGAACGACATGGAAAGTGCTAGAATAAACCTTCTAAATAGAAACTGTTTAAAGATCACGTGCGTCCAGCGTCATGGAATGTTTACATTAGTTAGAAAAATCTATGCTACATTCTATTTTCGAAGTTTAATAAAATCATGTAATGAGGCTGACGATTTAAGCACGAAATTGCTATTAATAGAAAGGATTATACTAGTTTTATATAGTCCTTACCGTATGATATCTGTTGGTATGTGCTGTGTAATAATTTCCTATAGTAAAATATTAGTGATTACCCATAAAGAAGAAACGGTAATGATCATTCAAAACTTGATACCGTAACGAGAAATCATTAATCGCCATTATACAGTTTTATATAAATTAAATTCACACGATTAATTAATATAAATTTAATACGTATGTTAATTTTTATTGAGTGCATTGCGATTAATCTTGTTCGCTTTCACATCGTCGAAGTAGTTCGATAGTGAACATCCGACACGTAGCCATTCACTTACCATTGATGGAATTCCACAATAAATATTCGTGCCCGTAACGAAACCGGTCGGTCGGTACATTTGATTAAATATACATGAACTTGACATTGCTGTCGGTTAATGTGTAGGTCCGTTTGGCCGTGTGACGCAACACCGTGAATCGCGCCGCTCGTTCCCGAGTCGGTCTCACGGGCCGGTGCATATCGTTGACCTTTCGCCACGTTATACAATGCTTTAGCTGGTGGAATAGTCGAGGAAGCCGTGGCGACTACCTCCGCGCTAACGTCACCGTACAGTCGTTAGGAAATTAACTATGTCTATAATCTTTCTGTCGGCGTTTCACTCGAAGCAGTATTGACCGTATAGAAAGATATATATTCAGATTTATGTGTTCATTAGGGATGTATTTTATTGAAGCGTTGGTGATTTAGTATTAATTATTTCTTTATTGATTATTATAGTGTTATAAAAAGTTAATTTAAAGACCTTTTTTACATGAGGATATCCGTTACGGATACCGATCTCGCTGGGCAGTTGAGGATGGGTTATGTCCGATTCGTATTGACGAAAACCCCATGGTTCATTCTTACACCCTTTGGCCGGGAGAGCAGGGACTGCCGGCTGGCACTGCGTCTGCTCCTCCGACAGGTGTTGACACCTCCGAGGGGCCCCGACTGCGGTCTGAGAGGTCAAGATGGTAGACCCCTAAACGAGAGTGGGTGTTGAGAGACCTGGCGTCTGCGTACTGCCGCCTGTAAAAACGGCGCTGGTTTTCAGCCTGCCCTCAAGTTTCCCGGCAAAAATGCAAGTGTACATTACTAATTTCTCGTTCAAAAGTCGTTCAGACCCTGCTTTTTAGGGTATGGATTAAAATTGATAATTTATGGATGAGGTTTCAGTGAAAGTTGTTGATCTTAACACGGTGTTCTGATAGAGTTTACAGCTCCAGCAGAAGAGAGAAAGAATCTTGATAGAGTCTACAGCTATTAATTTCCAATTAAAAATCAGCATCATTGGTGTCTTCTGTTAGCTGCACTGGAGAGTTTGTTATACAACTTGGACATCCGACTGAGTATTATGAGGCTAATGTTTTCCGAATGTATAATTTTATTCTATCCCTCTTTTAGTCTATTTCTTTAGCGCATTTTGTAGCCTGAATCGTTTGGTTTTTTATACTTTATAGGTATTAGCGCTTGACCACGATCTCATCTGATGTTAAATGACGATGCGGTCTAAGATGGTAAACATGCTAAGCCTAGAGACTGTTAATCAACTGCTAGCAGCCGTAACATACCTGTAATTGGCTACAGATTTTCAACTCGTGTGTGGTAGGTAACCAGGCGGGTTTAGAGAAAACCCTACCACGATGCTATGGTTGCATCATGATATTTACCTTTACCGAATCTATTTGAACACGATTTTAACGTAATATGAGGTGTCATTAAATTCGTCGTTGTTGTGTGATTCACACAGGTTGTATTATATTTCGGTACGGCATCTATGAATCGGAAAGGAAGAAGCCAAAAAATAAGTCGTTTTTTTGGACAAATACTCAATAATTCGTTTATTGAAGTTTTTGGCGGCATGTATGTCATGTAGTAGATTTTATATTTTATTCATAATCTTGTGTTATTTGACTATATATTTCGTAATATTGGTCTTATATTACGTAATATAGTTTGGTTATCGTGTACAAGTGGATGGAAAATAATACAACGGACCATTAATTCTGAGATGCCATAAAAACTCCATGGGAAGTTCTAACAAGGAGGCCACCATTTTGTTAGAACATTAAAATTATCACAAGACACTTATAATATTATTATCTAGTTGACAATGGAACGGATAATAAGGAGAATCGATTGCCAAAAATAAAATTTGAAAAAATCGTTTATTATAAACGTTTCAATGCCTTTGCAGTTGGATGTTTTTGTTTTCCATCATTGATAATTCGACATGCTACATGAATTGATACTGTGGTCACATATAAGAATAAAGTAAGTAAAGGGAATTACGATTCTATTCAAATATTATTTGGAGTGGTATAGCTGTTACTTTTTATGTATGGTGAACGATGTATGTATTTTAAATACGATACGTGCGCTTGTTGGTGACGCGCGGGCGTTCTGCGGTCGTTCGGGGGCTCTTGCGAGGAAAACTGTTTGTATGTCTCGACATACAATACATATGCATACAGTACACCTATTAGATAATGATACAAATGTACATTGTTACGAAATCGTAGTATTGTAGTAGCAACATCAACGAGCACCTATTGGTGTGTTCCGGTAGCCGCGTTTGAGAGCCAGTCCCTCCAATAAGTTTAGCGTGTATGCCATGTTAGATTGACTTTTGAAATCATGTGTAATTATGACCAAACGCTCCGTCTTGCAAAATGAAAAAGAAAGTCGAGGCAGTCATAAAGACTGTCGGCAGAAATAAAAACTCAAAACAATGAGATAACTGTGTTATAGTGTGAATTATTTATATTCCATAGTTTGTATGTTGAAATTATTAAAATTAGTCTGGTTTTCACATCTTTTGGCACTCCGAACAACAATTATATAATTTTTTATATAGTATATTAATTAATCAAACATATGATGGGTATCATCATACTACGAGTCGCTAGTCTTACGCGAGCCGCGTGAGCGCAATAAGGCCGGTAATGCTTACTAACATGTCGTCACGCGAAATCATAGCTTTATCTCTTGCCAAAAAATACCGCACAACGAGCTTAAAAATGTTTTCACTTTCTTTTTAAAGTTGAAATTGTCCACCATATACCATGGAGAAAATAAACAAATGTGAAAAGAGAAACCCAATGACATGAATAATTAAATAATGTTGATTTATTCATTTATAAATGTATGTGATGTTTATTTAATATGGTATCAAGTTTACCTTCACATAAACACACATGACTTAATTTATTACATTTATTTACATACAAAGTTCCAGCAATACCTCATATTAATATGATTAACTTGGGATTTGGGAATAAATGTTTGGACTGGTAATAACGTAATATTATAATGTCCATATTTATTTCCCGCTGACGGAATTGTTAATAATATGATGTTGTTGGTTTGTTTGTTTACTTACATAAATATACAGGTGGATTTTTTGTAAGAGAGTAAGGATAGGTACTTTAACCGTTGGGGATGTGAAAAAAGCTTTTAGTCGGATGGATATCTTTAATTTTAAGTAAAGAACAAAAAGCAAGAAAATAGGAAATTTTACAAAAAAAATGATGTCAGTCGATCTTGTTTCTTATAAAAAAATTCATAAGGTTTGAGTACTAAATACGTCAGACATTGTCTATGTTTCGTACGAAATTATAGTGTTTATAAAAAAATATATCGTTTATAATGCTGGTAAATGCATTTATTTCAATGCAAGGAATATTACGATTCCTGCTCAAAATTGATGACTATTTTGAGCAGGAAATGAATGACATATGTGGTTGGTTGGTTTCTCTACTAATAGCTAGGCATGAATTTGGTCTTACTGTTCCGTATCAAAAATCTACTCTGTATTCGGATATATCTTTTACTAAGTGTGTAATATACGTCAACTTCTTACCTTTATCCCACCTAAGTAGGGTCGGCACAACATGTTTTCCTTTTCCACTCTCGCCTATCACATGTCATCTCGGTATTCACACCTTTTACACACATACCGTTTTTCACGCAGTCCATCCATACCTTTTTCGGTCTTCCTTTACTCTTGTATCCATCGACCGTCATACTCAAAACTTTTCTAGTTACCTACTTAGTGAAGACCATCTCTCCTCATGACATGCCCATACAATGCTAACCTATTACTCCTTATCTTCTCTTCGTTAAGTGTGTAATACACATCTTTAAATAAATAACACGATGATAATATAATGATAGTGTAAATAATTTTCGTTTAGTAAACTAATCCGCACTAGATTTGATTGCGGTTATTATGTGAACGGTGAAAAAATCCCAGAGCAATCTCGTCGGCGCGTCACGCTTCAAGATCAAACATAGATGTTTAAAGACTCGAAGTTTTTGCTTTTACTTAACCGCTTTTTATCGTCAGGCGTTTTACTGCCATTTTTGCTCATTTAGATTTTTTACTTTAAGTAATACGAATGTTTTTATTCCCAAGAGAATTATACAAAATTTAGCCTTGACTAAAGAATGTATTAGTTATGATATTATAAGAATTATAGAGATAATAATTGGTAAATAGATATGAATAAAGTATGTGTCCCTTTGTGTGAATGTATGTATGTGTTTATATGGGTATGATAGAAATCAAACAATTCTTAGTCTAGACCTTAATAAAATGTCTTGTTAGACTTTTTTAGTGTTCCTTGGAAATTGTTGTTTTTTACCAATCCAAATCAACAAACACTACCTTTATTCCTTTGAAATTGATAATTGATCAATAAAAGCGTATCTGAAACTACTAATGGGGTTGTTAATTGTTAGAACCTACTCAAAACTAGGCATCGGTTATAATTATTTTGAGACATATTTCTGGAATAGTGCGCTTGTGATTATAGTCTATGCAATAATATTGAAATAAGTACAAATTTAGGGTCTTCACAATATATTTGAAAGGCGATAAGTTCAATACCTGGACTTATTAGAATGTTCTAGCGGTTTTAGGAAATTTAAATCTCATTCCTTCTCGTGTTATTTCATTGGTGACTCCCGAGATGTGACGCCTTATTCGATCTCTGGTCGAAGTTCAAAAATTATTACGAGAGAATTATAAAAAATTGTAAATACTAGCAAACGCCAGCGACTTTGTCTTATTTTGACCCATCAAACAAAAGT
Source organism: Antheraea yamamai (assembly GCA_036509395.1). Lineage (NCBI taxonomy): Eukaryota > Metazoa > Arthropoda > Insecta > Lepidoptera > Saturniidae > Antheraea > Antheraea yamamai. The sequence continues at coordinate 17,396,875 of AP028434.1, read as the reverse complement.
CGAGGCAGTCATAAGCACTGCCGACAGAAGTGGAAACTCAAAATAATTGAAATAAATAAGTTCTATTTTGAATTTTCATATTAATTATAGCGTGAATGACAATATTTAAATTTCAGAATTTCTTTCTTGAAATTATTAACATTAGTGTGGTTTACATATTTATTAGCTCTCGGAGCAATAAGTATAGATATATATTTTTATAAACTCTTTTTATAAATACTGAAGTAGGATGTCATGACGCGAAATTATAAATTTATCTCCTGCCAAAATTATAGTCTTTATAAATTATAGCCTATGTGTTATTCTAATTTGGATATAGGGTATATAGCTGTAAAATTTCGTCAAAATTCGTTCAGTAGTTTTTGCTTGAAAGAGTAATAAATATGTTCACAAACTTTCACGTGTACAATAATATTAATAAATTATTAAACAGTCGACATATGGCATGAATGTGTAGAAATACCGAAATTATTCAATTGTTTCAGTCGTACTTTATACTAAGAATCTATTTCAACGACATTTAAATTATCATTCTCTACAGCGTTTAACTTCGTTACAAGTTCCAACGGCTCCTATCGCTCCCGCAACGGGTTGAGCGTGACGTTGCCTTACACAAACAGTAACATTGTTGTGCTGTAAGCTCCTATCGCGTATTTAATCACGGTGCATCGACCGGCATAAACCTAACGGTACTGGGTGCGCCCAGGAGAATTGTCTATCTGGATGGTTCGTGTGGTATTAACTACATAGAGTAAACACTATACAGAACGTCCACTGTCACAAACTTTGAACTTACTATATTTATTTATTTATCGTAACGGTGTGGGGTATGTTCGAGGGCTCCACTTTGGGAGATCGAACCTAGGCTTGAGATGCTGCTGAGAGATCCTGGGATGGGCGTGCGGGAGCGAAGTTGGCCGTCCGAACGTGGCCACGGCCACATAATACAATCGTTTATTCATGTAACAATAACTTTTGTTTGCTGTTACGCTCGCGTTAATGTTGATTTGATCTATCTTTCGGGAAAAGTACACTTTTTATCCGAATAAAAGGTACCCTATGTCCTTTTCTGTACTCCTGAAAACGTGTGCAAAATTTAATAATGCTTGGTTGAAATGTTAACACGTGAAAGTGTAACAAATAGATAAACTGACATTCACACTTACAATGTTATCTAGGATTAGGATTTGTCATATTATTATTACATAGTATAAAATAAAGTCTCCTACCGCGTCTGTCTGTCTGTTCGCGATAAACTCAAAAACTACTGAACGGATTTTCATGCGGTTTCCACCAGTGGATAAAGTGATTCATGAGGAACGTTTTGGTATATAATTTGTCAGGGATTTATTTTTAATCAGGACGGGACAACGTCTGCCGTGCCCGCTAGTTATTATTATAATATAGTGCTGTCGTAAAATGACATAGTCCGATTTGTTTCTAGGTTGTTTTTAAAACGCATGTCTATGTAAGTGATTGACGTGTCCGCGTTGTATTGATCGCGCCTTCTGTACTTGTCTAGTTTGTTGTGCCTCGTGGCTGTGACGGTGTGATAATTAGCGTGAAGATAATAAACGTAAACATTTTACATTTATTATGTTACGGAGGGTATATTTAAAAGATGACGACCTAAAGATAGCGTCGACTGACGAAGGGTTAGGAGTCGCCGTGTTTGGAACTCAAAAATCGCAGGTGATATTTAACATACCTCTTGTGGAATTAGAAAAATATATAACAGTTATTTTATTTATTGTGGAGTTCATTAATAGAAATCATCACGTAATGAAAAAGCACCCTCGATGCTTATATCTGTCTCTCTCTTTTTCCGTCTCTTTTTATTGTATACGAGTGCGCTGCCGATTGTATACAAATGTATATAAATATATTTTATACATACATTTATATACATATATATATATATATATATATATATATATATATATATATATATATATATATATATATATATATATAATTTCTTCTAAGGGTTATTTTTATTACATGTTTTTTTGTTATATATTTTATATGTAATTTTTAATAAATTAATATTCCTCCTAAAATTTTTAAAAAACTTTTTGATTTAATACCCTATTTTACGTGTATTGGCGCAATTAGTATCTAGTGAAATCGAAGAGATAACAATCATATTTGTTTTAAACGCCATCCATAGGCCCGTTTTCCGTACTATATACTTAACTGTGCATATCTTAGGTGTTTAATTATTTTTAAGATAAATTTATAATTTCGCGTCACGACATGCTAGTAAGCGTGACCGGCCGTATTGCGCTTGTGCGGCTTGCGTCAGACTACAGACGCATAGTATAGAGGCCTGTGTACATGTAATATTGATATTTTGCAGCTCATCATTCGTTTGATTGGTTAATAGACTTTATAAAAATGTATATAATTATTGCTCCGAGTGCCAATAGATATGAAAACCACACTAATGTTAATAATTTCAATAAACAAATTTTATAATTTAAATATTGTCTTTCACACTATAATTAAATTCAAAATTCCAAACAGAGCACAGTTATTTCAGTTTTCACTTCTGGCAGCAGTTCTTATGACTCCCTCAACTTTTTTTTCATGTTTACAACGAATCTACTTTTAATTCTAGTTCGAACCCTATAATGAGCGTTAGTGTTCGGTAAACTAACATAGCATGACGAAGGTGCGGTGACTAAGCTAATTCCTAGCGTTCGGTTGACTAACACCCAAGTCATAAATCTGGCGCCAGGCGCCTTTCATTGTAATTCGGCAATCGCATTTGAGAATCAGCCAGTTCTACTTATCTTGGTAAAACACAACATGTATAGAGGATGTGTCTTGACAAAAAAAAAGCCAACTATTATATTTCATTGTGTTCCACGTAAATTATGTGTATTTTAATTAGTTTTTTTTATTTACGATTTCCGCGTGTCTAAAAATACGTGTAATATTTTTATTGAAAGGTTTTGTAAATTTTCCACCGAAAAGTTGAAGGTTCACTGTCGTTAAGCTACGTGGGTTGTTTTTTTTAGGATGAATAGCAAATATTTGTTTATGGAAATATAATGTATTTGAATATCCATATTGGTTTGACTATTACTTTTTTAAATCGGTTTCTGTTAGCGGATTATAAGTTATTCATGACGCGTGGCTGCTTATCGAGTACGATATTGAGATATTTTTCGTTGACGTTAGGAGAATAAATAAGTAAACTAAGTTGGTAAATTATTGAAAAAAAAAACGTAAAATGGTTACAAAGCCAAGGCGGATTCGAGCTTTGTAAACATTCTGATAACGTTAGTTTTTTATAGAACTAGATGTGTCCGCGATTCCGGCCGCGTGTAACCTAATGTACAAAAAACAGTGACTAATACAATCATCTGAATGTACTAAGTCCATTTACTTATCGATTTATTTCTCGTACTTAAGTCGCATCGTCATTAAAATTGCAATAACTTTTGACAGAGCGAAGCGATTTTAATGAAACCAAGACTAATTGTTAGTCGAGGATATTATACTTCATGTTTTTCTTATCGTGAATTATTTCGTGTTATCGTGAACGTAGTACTTTAGCAGTGATGCGTGTTCATACATACAGACCGACAGATATTTCTAAAAATGATTGAAATGCATTTTATTACTTATTCCGAGACAACTACAACAATTATTTTCACAAAAATCTAAAAGGTACAGACACGTTAGATTTACATTCTTATTATATGTATAGAAATAACTTAGGTATATTTACGAGTTAAATGTATGTAATCTAAGTTTACTTATTTATTCCAAAAGAATTAACAGGAACATAAAATGAGGTATACATGAAATTAGTTATTATTACTTATGTTACTAATTAAAGTTGGTTATAGCGTTAATACAAGGCATACAATACATACATAAGAATATAGAATTATAAAAGATAAAAAGAAACAAGATAATAAAATATAACTAAGTTAATTAAGAAATAAAAACGTAGTTTAATTTTGTGCTCAAGAATTTATAATTTTCCATATTGTTATATTATTGAATATAAGTACTCTAGTATAGATTATCCGAAGATTATTCAGTTTGAATTAATACCCATAGTTATACGTGTCCAAGACACCATTATCTTCAAGACAACTCTGGTTTGCAATACGTGTTGGCGTATGACACGTCCTAGGATGTAAATAGAGAGACCTGGGACTGGACTTATTACTAAACGTGTTTTAAAGCTTAGCTATTGTTTGACACCAATAGTTATTTATACTGAAAACCTGTCCAATATACAGTTATATTGGTTATTATAGGACTCAATAATGGTAATATAGTAAACGAAGCAGCATCAAAATAGTACATTTTGTTAAAAAATATTTTTTTTAATATGTTTTTTATATGTGTAAATATATATACTCCTCTGGTCAGGTACTCCGTCGTTGCAATACGAAATTTCCCTACATAATGGTTGGAGTATGACAGGAATGACAGATGTTTATCTGTCAATATTGTAAAGTTTCATAAGTTGTTATGATTCTCACGTATTGTCGTCACCACCGGTGATGGAAACTTTCAGAAGATTAAATAATGAACTAACAAAAATATCTTATTCAATTTTCTAATTTACATCTCGATATTATGTTTTATTTTAAGTGTACCTATTTTTACATACACTGAATTAATTTTAGTGTGTTCCGAACACGCTCTAGCAATTTTCTCATGCTAATTTAAGCCGCGCAAGGTTGCCAAAGTGTTTTTGTCTAGTTTTTCACAGAAACCGAGGGTTCGTTAAACTCACCTTGTTGTCGCCCTTTGTGGGAATTCGTTTTATACACTTAGGTAATGAGTTCTACCCGTCCACGAGTAACCGCGTTCAGTACTATGAACTTTGCGTTGGAAATTTTTGGCGGGATTCTGGAATGTCATGTAATGGACTATTTTAATTCCTAATCTTGTTTTATTTGATTCTATATTTTGTAATATAGGTGGTGTTTTACGTAACATAGTTTGGTTATAGTGCACAAGTGAAGAGGATGGGACATAATACCTACCACGGAGCATGGATTCTGACTTACTACAAATTCCCTGAAAACTACTAATAAGGCCACCATTTTGTTAGAACATTGAAATAATCGCAAGAAACTTGTAGTGTCATTACGTACTCGGTAATGGCAGTAATAATCTACTAGAAAACTGGTTACCAAAATTAAAATTAATTATAAAAAAAAAAAAACATTCAGTTCAAAGATCAATAATATTTGTTAATGTCAATCTCGAAGCAGGTAATACTGAGTGGGTGTTTATAAATTAAAGTTCTTTTTCTTAATCGTACATTTCTTTGGTACTACAATCGGCTGAGTGCCTTAAGCGCTCGCCTTAGTAGTCCGGTGAAGCTGTAAAGACCTTGCCAGGTCAATAGCATAGTCAGTTCGAAAAAAAAAAAACGTTATTTTATATGTTAGTATTCGAGTAGAGGAGCATGTGGGAGACCTGATTCAGATGTCGTATCGGATTTGAAGATTAAGATAAGATAGACTGCACTCGAAATAACTCTGATTTATTAAATGTGTCGATTGACCGCTATCTGCTTATTTTCTACTAAACCTCGAATTACGTTGTAGAAAAGAGATTACAAATAATGTAATATAGTTCCGAGGTACTTCTTAATGTGAGAACGTCATAGTACCACGTAGCTTTCGCCAATGGTTACGCATTTCCACAGTACCTAACAAAATATCAAGAACGCTAAGGTTCTGTGGTCGTCATATTGAATATATGGCAAATACATTAAATTACAATGTATAGATAGACGGAACGTTAAAGGCAACGTTGTAAATGAAGTCCGATTCTCTCTTGTCAACAAGAAAAACAATTCATTAAGTCGACACAGACTATAAACCTAAAATATAAACGGTAGAAATAATGCCATTTTGATTTAGATAGTTGATAATACACGTTGAATTATCACATAATTATTAGTTTAAGTATAAATTATACTTACTTACTTAACTAGTATAAATTATTATTAGTCATTGGAAAAATCATTATTTTTAAGAGCCAGTCTTAAAAAGCCCATCGTAACTTAACATCATTATTATAGCCTCAGACCCTGAAATCTATAAAGAAACCGTCGGGGCCATATACCTCTCCTTGGAGTATTATTTTAGATATATGTAAAGAAAATGTACCATTTTTTTTTTATTTTAATTTAGTTGTCTGTAGCATAAGATTATGTAATTTGTGGTGTTTTTTGTGTTAAGACGTTTATATAAAACTGTTCAGATTTGTTAATTAAATAAGTGTAAAAAATGGAGGATGGAAAGTAAAGCTTAATGTCGTATCAATTTTTTTTTCAGGTAGCATTACGATCTTACTTAATATTTTTAGTTATAGTAAAATAAATATTTAATAAATGTTTATCAAATTGTTTTTCAGAATCCAGTACTGTTTGTTTTTATAATATAATTTCTTGCTACTAACGGGCACGACGGACGTTGTCCCACTTTGATAATAAAAAAAAACTTCATAAATTATATACCTAAATCCTTATGAATCACTTTATCTACTGGTGAAAACCGCATGAAAATCCGTTCAGTAGTTTTTGAGTTTATCGCGAACAGACAGACAGACAGACGTGGCAGAGGATTTTGTTTTATAATATGTAGTGATGGTATATATCAACATCCATTTTTTTACACATAAATAAAAAAAAATCATAAAGGATTAAATATTACGAACGCAATAACTGTTAATATACCTTGATATTATATTTGTAAATTGGATCGTCTTGAAAATCGAAGGCGAACGACCGCATTGGGCAAAAATCCCGCCGCAAGCAAGCCCCGCATTGCAGCAAAGTGGGCGGCGCGGCGCGTCGTGGACTGCGGCGCGCTGCAAAGCTCTTGTTTATAGAGTATTCAACGTGCCACCCGCCGGCCATTACTAAAATTATTTCGCGATATTATATCTGTGATAAATTTTAGCCTGGAACGCGACGACTCTTTCACGTGATCACTTTTTAATCAGTTTTGTTCGTGTCCGAATCAACTTTATTGTGTATCATATCGCATTGGCTATATAACTATAAACTGTATGAACTGCAACGTGTCCTTTAAAAGTAAATGAAATAAATACTGTTATAGAAGCAAGTCTGTCCACAAACTTGTGTAATTATAATAATTTAATCAATGCACGCAAGGTAGCTCCCAAATGGCTGGATTTTTTCCAACTCGACAGTTATTTGTTATATTTTGGTGTAATTGAATAATGTAATTATAGATTATACTAGCTGACCCGTGCAACTTCGTTTGCAGCAAATCGGTTATTACCTATGGCTATTAAAAAATAAGGGTTGATCGTAGAAGGGTGAAAATTGAGGATTGTATGTATTTTTGTATGTTGTATCATAAAAAAATAGAAATAAAAAATTCGATTGTCTAAAAAATAAAAAATAAAATTTAGGGGTGCACCTACCGGTTAACATTTAGGGGGATGAAATATAAATGTTGGCCGATTCTCATAGATACCGGATAAGCACAAAAAATTTCATCAAAATCGGTCAAGCCGTTTCGGAGGAGTATAGCAACGAAAACTGTGACACGAGAATTTTATATATAAGATACATCCTATGTTATAATCTGTCATATAAGCTTATATTACTGTAGATTTTGGTCAAAATCCGTTTAGTATTTTGCGTCAAGGAATAACAAACATCTATCTATCGTCACAAACTTTCACGTTTATAATTATCATTATCAGCTTGTAAGAGACCCACTCGACGGGGTTATATGCCTCTTCCCGAAGGAAGGTATGGGTATAATCACCGAGCGATGAGTGATTTCAAACTCTAAGGAATCCCACAGTTCTATGATTTTTCTCAAATACTGCGGTAATATAAGAACATTTTTCAGGTTTAGGTTTCCTCACGATGTTATCCTTCACCGTCAGCCTACAGTGCTAACAATTTTAAATTAGTAAATGTAGGCAAATTCCAAAAAATCGGTTGATACATGCCGGGTTTCAAACCAGCCGACTTTAGATTGATATGCCACCGATGAAACCACTGGGCCACCACGACTACTTTATGTACACAGTTAGACACGTTTATAATATTATTAGGGTATTATAATTATAGTTATTATGATATTTTTCAAGTTATGCTTTTCAATATTAGTAGCAGTAAGTAACATTTTATTGTTAGCAGTGAAACAGGGATGTGAGAACTGGCACCTTAAACCTTGAAGATAATAGCGAACAACATGTAACATATAGCGAACAGTAGCACGATAATTCGTAAGACGGTCTGCGTAAGTCTGGGTACATGCACGATAAGGGTGTGTTGCTAGAAAAATCCGACCTCGGTTATCAAAATCACGGCGGCGTATAGGCTACAAAAGATTATTCGCTTATCGGTCGTAACTATGCGAATATTATCAGAATTCCGAAACGATCCGAGCTTGGAATATACACGTTTCGATCGATATTTGACTTACGATGGAGTACGTGCGAAATGCGGATTAAAAAACTAAGGACTTGAGTACATTTTGATATATATTTTTTTAACATTGAAGCCACTCTTATAGGTATGTGGTTTTCTTTCTCATCAAATCAAAAATACTTTATTCCATTTAGGCACTGAGAAGGCTCTTATGAACGTCAAAGCTATCACCGGTTCGGAAAACAACCGAGTCATCGAGAAGAACCGGCAACAAACTCGATCTGGTTCGTCCTTTCGTTATACATATTTTTACAGACATAGATAATTACATTCGTTTCTGGTGGAAGCGCAGATATTGGTGTCATTACCAGCGAAACAACACATGAGAAAGTACTACTACAAATTAACCACCCGTTTATTTTACAGCCCCTATAAATAAATGAAAAATTTGACACATTAAATTACACGTCTTATTTAGCGAGCAGTCAGAATCTATAAAGTAATGTAAAGTATTTGTATTTTCGCATAAACGACGATGAATCCGTAAAATAAGAGATATTCATGACGTGTAGTCAATCTGATGAGATAATTAAGTTATGGCAACTATAGGAATTATCTTAGATTTGAAATTTGTTTGTTAAAGTGAATATCATAAATTGAGGTCTTACCAGTTTTTGTAAGGCTAGTTTAGTTTTTGTTACTTTCGTTCGCATCGTTGCCCTGTGGTATGTAACGACAATTGCATCGAAATTTAAACGTGACTATAACCCATCAGGTGTAAGTTTCGTGATAGTGGTGCGTTCCAGGATCCGCTGGTGTATAGGTATTTTATAATCAAGGAGTATCCTTACCAGCAAGTCATCCCACCCGTCCAAATTCCTGTCACGGGACCACTGGATCATAAGGAAAATGCTATACTCGAGTTCAAAGCCATACTCGAAGCCACGATTAAAGTCAACACACTGATGTGTACAAAAATCCTAGAGGCCCACCGTCTGGGAATCGTGGACTTGAGAGATGCTAGAATAGAGGAAGCGGAAGCGGCCACCTATAACAATGACACTGCCCAATTCATAGCAGGAGTAATGACGGGCAGCTACATGACCGCTTACAATTCCACCAGCGGTTTTGTACTAGGGAAAGAAAATGAGACACGGGAAACAACTCAACCTCAGAAGTTCGAAGCGCCCCCGGAGGATCCAATCGTAGTAGTCGCTCGATGCACAAGAATCATTCTTGCAGAAAAGATTCTCGAGAGGGTAAAAACCACCTCGAGGGTTCTAAATCCAGCAATGGCGGAAAGCACCAAGTTGACACCAGAGATCAAATGGACGAACGGGGTCCCAGGCTGTGGAAAGACTACGTGGTTAATTAAAAACTTCGATGTGGAGAGGGACGCTGTGGCGACCACCACAACCGAGGCGGCAAAAGACTTACAGGAGAAACTGGTGTAGGCACACGGCAAAAAAGCTGAAAAGCGGGTGCGCACCATGGCGTCCATACTAGTAAATGGTTTCAGAGAGCACGATAAGCGTCCAAGGTTAATCATGGATGAAGCTCTCATGAACCATTTCGGGATCATCCTGACTGCCGGCCGGATGGCGGAAGCAAGCGAAATTCTCCTCATCGGAGAATTCAACCAACTACCCTACATTGATCGGGAAAACTTATTTCGGATGGTTTACAGCAGACCAACGGTCGTAGCTGGTATTGACCAACAGCTCACTTGTACATACAGGAACCCGATGGATGTAGTCTATGCACTGAGTCAAGTATACGACGGTATATACTCACCGAAACCGATAGTGAGATCTCTGAGCATCAGGGGCTATCATGGCGAACAAATATCCTTCCACACCCCCAACACTCTCTTCCTGGTACACACACAAGAAGAGAAAAAAGCCCTGATAAACAAGGGCTACGGGGTAGGGGAAGGATCGCGCGTTATGACAGTCCACGAATCCCAGGGATTGACCTTCAAATCGGTGGTGATCCTGCAAATAAAGAGCAGAAGGATGCAAATCCACGATAGTGTTTCACATGCTATAGTGGCAGTATCCAGACACACCCACACCTGTGTCTACTATACCGACGTGACTGATGACGCGTTAGTAGGTTCATCCGTCGGGCCATGGACGCTCCGGCGCGGCATATTGTGGATTATAATCTAAGGATGGCGATAGAGGACCGGAATGAAACCGCCATAAAGGCAATAATGTCTTAAAAAAAAATCCGTCATAAAAGAGTTACATGAAATCATAAAAACAAAGAATTAAATATATATATAAAAAAATACAATAATAATAAAATATATATATATATAAAAAAAAACACCCAATAGATGCTCACAGATACGATTTTTAACTTACACTTAAAAAGCGATAGCAAAAAAATGGTGCGGACCGAGAGTCTGCAGAAAAAAAAAGTATCCTTACCAGACTGGAGTCGCTACTACCACACTCCCTTCGCTGTGATCCTCCATTGGTTACCTATGGTTCCAGATCAACCAGTATATAGTGGGTATGTTTAGATTGTGTACTTGGGGGCTGACATGACAGTGGCGACTGGTGATGGATTGTAGTTGTATCTGTTTATTCATTTTTACCAAAGGGCACGGCCCATCTAACAGTACATGGTTACTGCTGCCTATTGATAACTGCAACACCAGGGTTATATCTGTTCTGTTCGGTTACTACTGAAGAACGTCTTCCGATCAATTTTCGAAGAGTCCTATGTCATTATAACCATCGGAGAAGACCATACCTGGTAACCCATTCTACATTGCTAGCGTGCGCATATTGAAGGAGGCTATTATCATTACATAGTATAAAACAAAGTCCCCTACCGCGTCTGTCTGTCTGTCTGTTCGCGATAAACTCAAAAACTACCGAACGGATTTTCATGCGGTTTTCACCGGTGGATAGAGTGATTGATGAGGAACGTAGTACGTTAGTATATAATATGTCAAGGATTTTTTCATAATCAGGGCGTGACAACGTCTGCCGGGCCCGCTGGTAGAGTATAAAGCAGCGCCGTCACTGTAAGTTACTATAATAATTAACACATCCAATCATCGCTGTAAAAAGCTAGAATATATCACATTATCATAAAAATAAATAAATAGAATGAGTTTTTTGGTGAACTAATTACGGGGCCTCTATAAAATAGGAAGGTGGCTTTTATATCAAAAGTCGTTGCCCTGAATTATGGCTAACAATATGTACTTATGGCTCTTATGTAAAAATTTTTTTGTTCATTTCTTAAACAGTAATTAGTGCCGCCACTTCTTATTCAGTGTCATGGAACACTGTTGAATGAAAAGATTTATAAAAATAAATATTTATAATTACTCATTAAATAAAATGCTGAAATTAGCGTCTAATTATGTTATTAACGCACAAAGCTTTCGTATAAAAATTCGTTTGGACTTACTTGCGTACAGGAATTAACCTATTTGTGTCTCTATTCATAATACAATATAATATAAACCTTACTACTGAGTTCATAGTGACGACATTGTAAAAATCTCGCGCAATATATCGCAAGGTTCACAGTCGCCGTAAATTTTTATGTTTGTTCATCACTCGAGCTTTGATTTCATTATTATACATCTACCAATATAAAAAGAACTATAACAATGAATAAAAATAATCGCGTCGTGTTCTCATTTCATAAAAATTTGTGGATCACGTCAATCTGGTGCTCAAATACGTGGAAAATTCTCATACATCCGTCAAGCTTGCGTTGTACTGTGTGAACGTGTCGAGATAACCTATCACTTACAGTACGAATTTGAATTAAGAATGGACTGATTTTTTATTACCTGTTTTTTCTGAAAACTTCTTTAGGCTTCGTTGAGTGGTATTTTTGGCAAGAAATAACTTTATAATTTCGCGTCATGACATGCTACGTAAGCATGACCAGTCGTATAGCGCTTGCGCGGTTTGCGTCAGACTAGCGACGCGTAATATATCAGCCTGTGTATCTCTAATATTGATATTTTGCAGCTCATCCTACGTTTGATTGATTAATAGATTTCACAAAAGTCTATATCTGGGGGCACGGTAGTTAGTTAGAGTTAGTATCCTTTTCTCGAAGCAATTCAAGCCATTTTCGACCCTCTATAACTTCGTTGTGGTTCAAAATAGAAGCCTGAATTTTCATAAACCAAGCATTGTATAAACACGGTATATTTGAAATTTTATTCAATTTGAACCAGTAGTTTATGAAACATAACTAGTCAAAATTCTTAGTTATGTCACTCACTGACTGACCGATCATCAAAACTCTAAGGCACTTCTAGCAGACATAGATTCTTCAAATGGGTATGGTCAGGTGTTGTTAGGTTAGCTAATAACGTAATAACTTAAGACAGAAGATCCCTCAAGTAGGGACTTAATAAAGTAACCGTCTTGGTATTGTCACATGGATCTCACAATTTTTTACGGTAGAAGAACGGAGTTGCGAGACTTGGTTTTTTTTACAAGTTTTGTTTTTGATTGCATAATTATTGCCCCGAGTGCCAATAGATATGAAAACCACACTAATGTTAATAATGTCAATATACAAATATGTATTGAAATTTCTCATTCACACTATGATTACTTTAAAAATTCAAAAGAGAACGCTCTTATTTCATTGTTTTGTGTTTTCCCTTCTGTCGGCAGTCCTTATGACTGCTTCGACTTTTTTTTTAGACTATAAGCCAGTATTATCGGAATTAAACGTGTATCAAAATGTCAAGTAACCATGTACCTCGTTTGTTATCTGGAAATTTATGTATGGAAATGAAGTATGTCGGTAATAAACCCAGTTTAAAAATATATCCGGTCAAATCTGTGGAAATTTCTCACCTATCTATCAAATACGTGTGAATGTCTGCAGCACAGATAGCTTATCGGTCGATTACCTATAAATATAAACATTAATGAAACATGCTTTTTCTACATTAAAAGCATTAATAATCAACGTGGATTTTTTTTCTATCAAATCGCTTAATTTATTTACAATTAAAAATTCCGAACCAGTTTACTTAATAGTCTTAGAAGCTATATATATATTAATATAGCTGTGGTTCTGTATGTAGATGTATTTTTTTAGCAATCATGCGATTGTTTTTGTGTCTCTGTTTATTTGAGGTCGATGAACGATTTCGTTTTTTTTATTGATGATTTAAAATTTTCAATAATAATTTAAAGTTAAAAATACTTATCAATTTTGACAAAAAAAAATCATCTTGGGACGTGTACGCCATGCCTTAATTGATTGACCATAAAAGTATGTATAGTACTGTTAGAGATATTTAAAAATACGAAAGTTGTGTTACGTTTGTAGTGCAATTTTGTATACATACAACGAAAATATCATTTCACTATATGTTTTATATACAATACTTAATTAAAAATTGTAAAGGATTTTTTGGCCGGATGTATTCTGTCATGTGTCATGTAGCGTCCAGTATATTGTATTCTTAAAAATACATAAAACTCGGACAGGCAGACTCAAGAATCAGAAACAAACAGACAACACAGTGACTTTATAAGGGTAGCGTTTTTAATTCAGAGTTACTGAACTCTAAATAGTTTTAAAATAATGCTGATCTTTCATACAGCGAGTGGAAAATGCTGACGTTGTATATCACGCATATAGTTACAAAATATGTTGTGGAATAGAAATGTAATAAAAAATCATTGATGACTAATTTGTACCTAATAAAATCTGATGATTAAGTAGCTTGCTGTCGTAAAAAAGGTTATAAATATGTTGATGAGTCGGTTTCTATGGGCCGATTTATTCTGTGATCCATTTTATATTTTGACAGAATTACACCTCATTACCAGATTAGAGACGATACAATATTTAAGATATCTTTATACTTGAAGGCTCGGTATGGATATTTTGCAAGCCCGATGGAGCTGTGAATGTCCTTTAGGCACAAACGATACTAAAAAAAGATATTCTTATCAAGTGGAAACTTCTTTATGCGCATTGAGCGATATTTTTGGCAGGAGATAAACGTCTGGTTTCGCGTCAGCAACATGCTAGTAAAGCGTGACCGACCGTATTGTGTTTGCGCCAAACTAGAGACGCGTAGTAAAGAGGTCAGTGTACAATGTACATAAAATATTGATAGTATTGGGATTGTGCAGCCTAGAATATGTTTGATTAATTAATAACCTACATTAAAATGTATATAATTATTGTCCAGAGTGCCGATAGGTGGGAAAACCTTTCTAATGATAACAATTTCAATTTACAAATTATGAAATTTAAATAATTCATACTATAATTGATTTCAAAATTCAAAAGAGAACACAGTTACTCCATTATTTTAAGTTTATACTTCTGTCGGCAGCCCTTACTTACTTACTGCCTCGACTTTTTTGTGTTTGAATATTACTTAATATCTAATTTTATACATTGTATAAATTGCGTGGATACACATTTAATAAAAAATCTAGCATCATCATTTTGTTTCCTTGAAATTTCCAAGTGCACTGATGGCGTAGCGGATTAACCAACTAGACGTTTTACCGACGCGCTGAGTGTTGTAGGTTCGAATACCACACAGCTAGTGGTAGGGCTTTTTCTAAGTCCGTCTAGCTAGCTACCACCTTTTAGGTGGTAGAGCCACGCTGAAGCTATTAATGGTTTCACCATGAATGGGTCAGCTCGCTCGGGGACTACCACCCTCTCACAGAAACACCGACGTGAAGTAACATTGCTTGCATTGTTGCGTTTCTTTCGGTCAATGAGAGCGCTGGATGCCCATCTCCCCCCCTCAAACACAGGCAAGCAACGCACTTGTGACTCCCCTGGTGTTGCTACTGTTTATGGACGGTGGTGATCACTTAACATCAGGTGAACCCTGTTCGTTTGCTACCTATGATATAATAAAAAAACTTGATATATGTGGTAAATCACCTGTTGGCATATTCTGGCAGCTGCACTTGAGTGCCAATCCCCCTCTAGGTTTAGCGTCTTACTATGTTATACCACATCGTCATTTAATATTAGATACGATTGTGGATAAACGCTAATTAATACCTATAAAGTACCAAAAAAATCAGTCCTAACCAGGCCTTTTTATCTCTTCATTTTTCGGGCAAGCTAATTTTTGAAAATTGTAAGTCTATGTTTTTTTACGACCTCTACTACAGAGACAAATCACTGTGCGACGCAGTAACTGTTCAAGAAAGATAGATTAGATATTCTATTTGCATTACTTTCACCTATTAAAAAAATCCAAAAAAATTGTAAAGGTTACCAAGATTGTTTTTGTTTTTCAATCTCTATAATTTTTTTCAGTTTTTAATGGCAATTTTTCGGTATTGTCGGTTTAAAGCCATTGCGCGCCCCCGCGTGCCCCCAAAAAGAAAGCCCTGGTCCTAACTAATATTATAAATGCGAAAGTGTGTTTGTTTGTTACGCTTTCACGCCTCAACTACTCAAACCATCATTATGCAATTTTGTATACACATCACGGGATACAGAATAGGATATAGTGCACTTTTCATCCGAAAAAACATCTATATTAACGCAAGCGTAGCAGCGGGCAAAGGCTAGTTATATTGCTAGTTTGTAAAGTCATCCGCGACACAAACCTTAATCGTATGGGAAGTATCTTAAAAAAGTGTATCCGATAGAATATTGCTTTCTGTGATGTAGATATGGAAGTAGGAGTTTATGGTAAATTCTGCGTGATTATAAAGTATTTTGAGGTTTTAATTTTTTTTGTTGTATATTAAATAGAATTGATTTGTTATTTATTTATTTATCGTAGATGTAAACGGTGCCGTAGTCATTTAATAATTAATATTCTTCGTTCTTGTTTCAGATGTATCTACGGAGTTGAACAGCCGATAACCAGTTTTGATAACGTGAGTTAATTATGTATTATTAATTTTATGTATATATAATGATTATTTTTAGTTGTTGCTAACGTTGTTGTTTTTTTTTCTATTAAAAAGAACTTCGTTTTCACTTATCTGACTTTATATGTAGAATTTAGGTGTGCTTTTTTAGTTCTTCTATCATTAAAAAGCTTGACCGGTCTTTATTATTTTCTGTTTGTACTTATTGCAACACCTGGATGAGTCTCAGCTAAGCACTAAATAATACGTTATGGATAGTCCGAAATAATGTATATATAAGCTACAGTACAGCTATAAGTAAACGCGGAGTGTAATATAAGTTTTTGTGAACTTTAAATAAAACGTTTCCTGATTTTTGAGTATTTATTTACTGTTATAAAATTTGTTGAAATAATTGAACAATAATGAAGCCTATTGCTAGTGTAGTGCCACCGTAATTTAGCGCATTTCGACTGAGACTTTTTCATACACAGAGATGGTTTACACTCCACACTAGATATCCAAAAACATGATCTGCCATTTTGTAATTCGAGTCTTAAAATATCAGCCGAGGGGTTAATAAAAAAGTAAAACTTGTTCTCATCTTGTTGATTACTTTCCCTCGACAGTTATCTACGTATATGTATTGATGTAGACGCGTTGGTCCCCTCGCCTATATCATCGATCATGCCACAATGGGGGCTCGATGCAAACGGCTTCAGTTCGCAGCCTGCGCTGAGTTATCACCGGCGCGAACTTTTATATAAATGTATTGTCGAATGAACAGGAAAAAAAATATTTTCTAGTATTATACTGTAACAATTATGTCCGATAGCATGGTAAATTTATTTTTTTATTTGTATTTCTTTATAGTTGCCGAATGATATTGCATAAAAATAGCATTAAAAAATAATAATTTTCTTGGAACTTAATATCAAATACTCTTCCTTAACCCTGATTTCAAAGTCTTTCGAAGATCAATCCCCCCAACGGTTAGCCCCCATAGTAGGTGGCACAAAATGGCAGGCAAAGAATGTAGGAGAAAGAGCATTCTCCGGACAATCCTGTCCATATTACTTGGCCTGTCAAAGAACTATTTTCAATGTGGTAGCGTTTTTTTGTGGTGGTAAAGTTCTTTTTAAGCCCGCCTGCCTAGCTACCACCCTCAAGTTGAAGATCTGGCGCCAAGTATCCGTAAGTGTATTTCCGCTTAGACCACATTGTCATTTAAAATCAGATGGGATTTGATTACCTATAATGTAGTAAAAACAGCAGTCTATATGTTTTAATGTACGTTTTGGTGGGATAAAATTTTGATGTAAAGAACTATAAATCCGTAACCTGGGTAACGCATTAAAAATGGCTTACTAGTATGCATGCTACGAATAAGTAAATCGTATATTATAATTATGTGGTCCAGTGGACGTACTGCACCCATCAGGTTCTACAAGTGTAACTTTTTAAAGCCTTATTAAAAAGGTATACCTCTAGGCCTTTTCTCTGTTATAGTTTGTTACTTTTCTTATTGTTTATGTTAAATCTGTAGTTTTATTGAAATTTAATTTATTAGCATGTATTGGAATGTCGATGACCCATAATAAATAAATGCACGTCGATGGCGTCATTTAGTTAAATAAATATTTTAAATGACAATAGCATCTATTCATTTTTTTTTTTTTCGAATTGACCACCACTCTATTGGCCTAGTAAGGCTTTAACAGCTTCACCGGACTACAAAACAATAACCGCTTTTCGCATCGTGGTTTTGTGTGTGAATACAGTGAAGTAATCTCTCTTTCACGCCTGTTGGCTGTTGCATAATGCTAGATCGCTTATCGAAAACATCGGCAGATGATTCTTGTTTTCAATCATAATAACAGACAACAGATAGCGAACAGCAGCGTAATTATGTTTCTAATAGTTCGTTATCCATTGCGTAAAAATAATCCATTATATTATTAGTTGTTGAAATAATGACCATTTCAAGTAATTGCTTACGTCATTTCAATTAAATCTGAATGTAATTGTCCAAATAACAATGGTTTTTATGCAATAACGTAAATTAGCATTGTAAATAATAAGGAAGTTACTTACGGCTTCTGATTGCATATTTATAATTATTTATTTGTTAAAATAATAATTTGTGTACGTAAAGTTCGCATCCCTCGTTTGATTGGGAAGTTTATACATTATTTATGGCACAACAAAAGCTTATTGCTCGAAGCTCGGCCAAGTTTCAAGAATGTGACGCGTCATTGACTACTTACTATTTTATTTCAACGTTTCCATTGCCTTATTATATAGTGAATCGAGAAAAAACTAATTTTTATTCTTTAGTGATTCTAATAATTCGGTATTGTAAGGTCATGTTATGGTTATTAAGAGTCGGCACCTATCGGGAAAATGTTGATGAGATGTATATATTATGAATTTCTGAAGCGGCATTGAAATCTTTTGACTTTATGTGGCATTTTAAATGCGCCAATTTCTCAAGTAGTCATAATCCTGTATCTAAAAGAACATTTATATGTGGATATAACTGTATTCACGCAAACATGTTATTGGTTCGTCAATAATAACTGACATACTCACAGTAAACGGTAGTAAATTTAAAACGTCGAACTTTAGTAAGGTAATCAGTTAGCTTCATTTTTATAGAGCGCTGGCTCTGTCACTCGCATTTTATTTACCGAAACAGGACTGTCGGCGTTTTCTTCGACAAAGATGCTGCTTTATCGTAAAACCTTTGTAATTATCTCTTTCTCCGCATTGTCGCTCTTTTAATTTCGTCATTTATGTATTATTTTGATATTAATATGTATCAAATATATTGTAACGTATGTAGAAACTATTTTTTTTCTATCTTTCTTTCGACCGTACTTTAAAAAGAAACCGTTGCTAATTAACAGATATGTGCCTGATATAATGGTTATATATATACAAAATGGTACGAGTAATGGTAATTTATGAATTACTGGATTTCCTTAAAAAAGTACCTTTCTGTATTCCACGTATAAGCAACCTAATGGGTATCCAAACTTTGATTTGTTACTAGGAAGATTTAATAGAATTCAGCATTACTCTGGGTTCCGCATGCTTTCTGTTTGTGGTAGTTTTAAAATTGCTTTGGTCATTTATTATTCTTTAGTCACGAATAGGATTTAAGAAAAGTTACATTTAAAAGTTACATTTAAACTCTTTTATCAAGTTTTAATATCATTTAGTAAACTTTAAATAAATAAAATAAGAATCAAAACAGTGCTTCAAATATGTCTTTCGTAATGAAAATGAACGACATTTCATGTAATAATATTAGAAAGCCTAAATGAAATCTTAGTTTGTTTGAAGTAGATATATTTCCCTTTCACGGTATGACGTTGACGTGTGTGAATGGAAACCCGAGCCGTGCGTCGCCGTAGGGTGAATAAATTCCATACATCCTTGGCCAACGTACAGTTAACGGTTCTCTAAGTATTATTGCCGGTTTTTGTTATGAAAATGATGGTTATTAGCAATTTTCTATTGGTTTGCGTAGTATACGGGTTCGCGGGGTATAAATCTGTTGTGTCACTGACGTCAGAATACTAGGAAATTTTCAACTCTATAGTCGTGGAACGTTCTTAAATCACTAATATTCACCCAAAAACTATGCAAAGGTTTATTAAATTCCTTATTATTATGAATGACGATGATCAAAGAGTCATGATTAATAAACTATAACAATAAATATTAGGTTAGACGTTACTTCGCAGTTCCGCTTGGAATTTTTTGCTCGCTATCACGTCTTGGAAGTCTTATAAAGTCGTGGTGGTGTAGTGGTTTGACCGGTTTGACCGGTGGTATATCATTTCGATATCTGCAGGTTCGAATCCCGGCATGTACCAACGAATTTTTCGAAATTCGCATATATTTACTAATTTAAATTGGTAACACTATCGGCTGTCGGTGACAGAAAACATTGTAAGGAAACCTGAACCTGAGAAATGTTGTAGTACTTCTGTATGTGGAAAAACATAAAACTGTGGATTTCTCAGAGTTTGAAATCACCAATACATCGTGGGCTGGCGTGGTGATTATGTCCATAACTTCCTTCGGGAAGATGCCTATGGCCCTGTAGTGGGTATCGTAGAGGCTGACGATGATACCACGTCTTATTGAAAACGGTTGTAAAATAACTAAAAGCAATTATCAATCGTCGTTGGTCGGCGGTTGAACTCGACGTTGGCGGTTGGTTGAACCTGTCGTCGATTAACACTGCTACCAAACAATACCAATCGGTAGTGCGAAGTAGCATCCACCCTAATTTTTATTGATGGATCTCAAGTAGTAGTAAAGTAACGCTTTAATTAATCAAACTATTACAATATCAATCGAAGAACCAATTATATGCGTGTTAACAATTACATCTGTTTGTTCATACAAGATTAAATAGTTCGACATAAAATATAGCTACAAAGGGCCCTCATTAATAAGTAATATAAAACGATACTCCTTTATTTACACGGCTTCGAACCCGCGACCTCTGCAATGGCGAATTAACCATTCAGTTATTCAATATACCATCATTAACATGTTTAAATGCGTCGTTCTTGTTGTTTACTAAAGGAAAAACAATCGCCGGCGCCCGATCAACGAAAAAATTAATTTACATCGACAAATGGATGAAGTAATGTACTGGAAGCGCTTGCTTATAGTTGATTAATTTATTTGTATTCCTCTTATATGGATATTGAAACGGTTGACCGACGAATTTCTTTATAGCTGTGGTTTCGATTCTGCATTATTCCTTTTTATTGGTGAGGTATGCCAGAACGGCAGAATTGTTGGTGATTTTAATACAAGAACGGTAATGTTGGAGACGATAAACGAATGCCCTTCAATGAGCGAGGTCATGATTACTAAAATTACCGCGGACAGAAGCATTTAAATATCTGAACCTATATTGGCTGATCCAAAGACAGAATATGGTGAACTGAATAATAAAGTGAACGGTGGCCATGTTCTTTGTTCTTGCGTCCGAATTTTTTTATTAACCTTTAGCACTTTATTGTTTTTATTTATATTGTGAATTAGCTTCTGCTCGTGACTGCGCCCGTGTGAAATAGTTACCTTGGAGTAACGCTAACTTTAACTCGCGACTTCCTTTACGTAGAAGATGAAAATATTTTTAAATATTACAAATGTTAACTCCGATTTTTTTTAATTTTCATCGGTGCTCCGCTCCTGTTGGTCTTAGCGTGATGATATATAACCTATAGCCTTCCTAGATAAATGAGCTATATAACAGTGAAAGATTTTTTCAAATCGGACCAGTAGTTCCTGAGATTAGCGCGTTCAAGGAAACAAACTCTTCGGCTTTATAATATTAGTATAGATTATTTTATAGGTTTTAGCCTTTGTCCACAATCTCGCCTCACTATGCGATGTTAAATGATGATGTGGTCATACGATTGTTAACATGCCAAACCTAGAGGGCGCTGCCGGAACATACTAATAGGTGCTCGGCGACAGAATTCCAACTTGAATGTGGTGGCTGGCCAGGTGGCCTTAAAAAAAATTAGTTAATCATGAAAAAAAAAAAACATACAGTCAACTAAGTTATTATCTTAAAACAATACTTAATTTACTCGATTGTTTCCATTGATATCTTACGACATATTTTAACGCAATGTACTTCATCCTATCGTGCATAACCAGTATACTTCATAGAGAAACTGGCAACCCTAGATTTAATTGAATGCTTATATTTTAGTTTATCTTGGCGTTATACATAAAGGGACGTGAATCTTCCTTCGAGTGTACTTGAGCAATATGTTCATACTGATGTCGGGGTTGACCAAAAACTTATAATTGAAGGGTTATTTAACGCAATTACGGCTTTCGGTTTACACCCTTGATTTAGTACAGTCGGATAATTAAACAAGTTCAACTATTGTTGAAATAATTTATATAAGGCTCTACGAAGTGAATGACCCGAGTTTAAAAGTGTTTCAGTTGTTGTTGATAACGTCGTAAACTGTACTGGTAATGTTTTTGACTGGACCATAATCTCGGATTTTGCGATTTAAAAAAATTGTTGGCGGACTGTATGTGAAATTTTCAATGATGAACACTTTTTAATTTACACTTTATGTTTATAATGAAGAGAACGCTTGTATCACACTGTTGGGTGTAATACAAGTGTTGGAGATAACAAGAAAATTGTTCAGATAATAGTTTTGTTTGTGACTTGGTCAGTGAAAGAAAGCCTGAGGGTAACCTTATGACGTTCAAGAAATGTTCTCATAATCCATACCATCTTTATACAATCCTCGCCAATCTTTTTGACCGCTCTGAATACTGTTACGAAGAACACAAATTTAGGTAAATATAGGGACACGTTTTATATTATATGTATAACAGCGAGACAAAGTTAAGAATAAATTATTGCCAATTTTAGATTCCTAATAATCATTTAACTTTGCTTTGTATTACATTTTTGACTTTTTTATTTAATCGTATCGCTAAATAGATTATTCATCTTTTTGATTATGCATTTCTTTCCATTGATTGATTACTCTATATATCGCTGCGAGGTTCTAATCATATCGAACAGTGCAGCGGCCAAAATATTTGTTACTCTTTAGCACCACCAGGGGAGTACGTCCTGGGAAATCAGAGGTACACTTTCTGCGGACACGAGTAACATCAGCCTACTTACAAACTTATGGCTATATTCAGAGCGGCCAAAAAGATTGACAAAAGCTGTAGATTTCGGTTTCTTCGTCATGGCTCATATTATGATAATCAGAAACGATTATTGAAATTCAGGTGTACAGTACTACTCTATGGCTTTGCAACGTATTTTTATAACGCAGCAGTATAAAATAGTATACGTTGCTGTGAACTCGTGTAATATAAAAACCGACGGACGCCGCTTTTCCCGCAACAATAGACACGCGAGAATGTTTACGACGTCAACGTTTTTACACACGCCCGACCCGCTCCGTGTATTTATAAGTATAAATAAGTAAATATTGCAGTGAACGCACGGCCGCACCCATACTGACCGACGTGGGATATGGCACCGTCTCTGTGCTATTTAATATTAATCGATTCTTCTATATCATCAGTGGTGGCTAACCCTGCTGCTGAGGGCGCGAGTGCGCCCACCGTTGATCTGCGATGCGCCCGCTGCAAGGTTTCCAAAATACTAATTGAAAAATGCAATTTTATTAAACTTTAACCATATGAAAATAATTTGATATTAATGATTATTTTATTTACATATTATTACCATTTGCTATGCATCATAATTATTTTATTATCGTAACGCCTACCCACCTAAAAAAAACAAATATGCGTCCACTGCGCCATAAATCTTTAAACATGAATTTTATTACGAGAGGCAAAAGGTCCCGTAACTTTGCCGATGTTAATGTAGCTCGATTTAGAAAAGGGTACAAGCCTATTGTCTATCTATAATACTAAAATTTCACTAGTAATTTTTTTTTTCGAACTGATTACCCTATTGACCTAGCAAGGTCTTAACAGCTTCACCGGACTACACTAGTAAAATCTAAACCTACCTTTAACAGTATGAAGAATAAATAAATCTTATTTGACGTTCAAAACGAGTGATATAATAATCTGGTGACTAATAATTGAAAGTTACTTATAACATCGGCTGTAACCAATTTAACTTTAATTACACTGAGTTTATAATTCGAGGGGCGTTATTAATTAATCAAAATAATAAGTATACGTGGAAGTGAATTAATAATACCAACCTTGATCCACGTCCTCTTTTATACGTTGATAATTTGTATGTATTTAATATCCATTTATTAAGTACGGTCAGCACAACACGTTTTCCTTTTCCACTCTCCCCTGTCTGATGTTACCTTAGTATTCATACCTTTTATACCCATATCATTTTTCAATCATCCATACCTTTTTCTGTCTTCTTTTATTCCTATATCCGTCCACCGTCATACTCAGAACTTTTCTAGTTACATGACTCTCATCTCTTCTCATGATATGCCCGCACCACGCTAATCTATTACTCCTCAACTTCTCTGTCACTGGTGCTTTTTTCAAACTTCCTCTGACATATTTATTATCATACGTAATTACCAATAGTTATATTGACATTAATACAAGCAATGTAAGATTTTAAATCAAATAACAGATTACCTAAAATATAGATATGAATAAAACTGAACGCACGAAAATCAAGGTAGAATTGTTTACGATTAAAACACCTATAATAATTCGTATCTATAACTTGTATCCATTATTATTATTCAAGAAAATTATGTCGCTGTGTACGTGAAGTGTATGTGAAGTGATGTCATGTGTTATCATTCTAGTATCTCTCATAAGGAACTAAACGTTGTTCTATCGAGTGTTGTTCGAGTGCTCCCTTTTGTCTCCGCTATCGGATCGACGACCTTTGAAAGAATTGTTACAATTACAGTAACGAGATTTACGACTCGTTTTGAATCTATAAGATGTTAAGTTCTCTCACACAGGAACTTATATTTCACGGTATTGTTTTGTACGTTAATATTCATAGTCTCTAGAGTACATTTAATAAATACGATGGCCTAGATTTGGAAACCAGGCTGAGTAATGTGAATTCAGCTTCCTAATTTCGCTTTTTTTATCGTATGGCTGAATTAATTGAGTGTCCATCTTTAATTATCGACGATTGAATGATTACTCTATTTGTCCCTGCGAAGTTCAATATATGTGGAACAGTGCAACTGTCACAAATTTGATACTCATTAGCACCAGCCGGGGAGTATGCAGGACAGTAGTCCGGTGAAGCTGTTAAGAACTTGCTAGGTCAATATCGTAGTCAGTTCGAGAAAAAGAAAACGTGCAGGAGAATCAGAGGTATACTTCTCGCCTAGCCTAGAGTAGCGATATCAGGAATAGGATAAATAATTTTGGTGTTATATATGCAATCAAACGAATAACAAGAATATCACAATTA